>JH154147.1:11475-39665 GCA_000226015.1 Mnemiopsis leidyi | reverse complement strand
TGTACTGATTAAGGGATCAAATCGGTCGAAATGTTTTCTGACGCACCGCATGTGCCAGATCAAGGTAGATACTTACTTCATCATCCTGCACGTGCCAGATCAAGGTAAATACTTACTTCATCATCCTGCACGTGCCAGATCAAGGTAGATACTTACTTCATCATCCTGCACGTGCCAGATCAAGGTAGATACTTACTTCATCATCCTGCACGTGCCAGATCAAGGTAGATACTTACTTCATCATCCTGCACGTGCCAGATCAAGGTAGATATTATCTCTTTCTGTCGACTCTTCCTCCTCAATGTATTCCAATATTCGTCCTGGTTCTCCGAGTCCTGACTTCCCGATCGAGAGTAGGTAGATGTTCGCCTCAATGTCATGATCACGTGATGTGCAGCTTACCACGTGACCAGTTGTCGTGATATCACGTGATAGATGTCACGTGGTTACAGCGAGTAGGGAGCCGGTTTCGTTTAGACAAGGTATTTGTGTTTCAGAGGAGGAGATAATAGGTCTGAGCTCTGTCTAAAGGTAAGTTTTTATTGGAAATTCCAACAATCGGCCTTTTGACGGGTCTAACTGTATTCAGACAGAACCACTCCTTATTTCGTACACCTACAAGAACAACACGTAATATACTGAGTCACAGTCTGCTTCGTGACAGGTTTAGGATTCCCTGTTGAGTTTGAATCGTTGCTAGGAGACCAGCTCACGAACTTTAGTGTCTCCGCCCTACACGAGGTGTCTCAGTGTGTCTCAACTGTTGTCTCCGATAGTCGACTTTCCCTCGTCTCTCTCCACATCCCACACTACATGGTACAGCTATATAATCTAACAAGGTAAGTAGTGAGTCAAAAGAACGACGACACGTCGACACGCGCCGATCAAAGGAAAAACGCCGTACTTAAAGTCAGTACTCAGTTAGGAAGCAACTACAATCAGCGCTCAGTCGGGAAGCAGGCTGATACTTATATCGTTCTAATTACACCCCCTCCCTCCCCCTTGTGCAGGAGTGACCGTGTTCCTAAGTAGAGCGTGTCAAGACCTCCCTCTGTAGCCCAATAGCTGCGACCTGGAATCTGTGGAGCGCGAAACGCTAAGTTAGGTTTCTGTCACGCTTCACACGTGCTAGAGAGAAGGAGAGAGCGTGAGTACAGTACACGGAGAGTATGTAGCAGGTTTAGAGCGGGTTTAGAACGGGTTTAGAGCGGGTTTAGAGCGGGTTTAGAGCGGGTTAAGAACGGGTTTAGAGCGGGTTAAGAGCGGGTTTAGAGCGGGTTTAGAGCGGGTTTAGAGCGGGTTAAGAGCGTGTGAAAGTTAGAGAGCACTGTGATATGTTGGATACATACTCGTCAGCAAGAGCCATGAGCGAGTGCTTAGTAATGTTATCACGTATAATTTATGCTCACGTTTCTTTGATCAGTGCAGCGGGTACACCTCGGCTTTTTTGTTAGAGTCAGAAGCTGCACAAAGATATTTAGAATAATGGGAGACGATTTGAGAAAAAGAGACAAAGAAATCGTCCGATAGCGGTGCACTAGAAAATCCGAAATTGGAGATTCTGAGTCAAAGATATCTCGAAATTATTGAAGGAGAAGAAAAGTTTGAAAAGAAAATCGCATGCGGTGAGAACTATAATGGTATCACGTGACCTGTGTATGAAGTCTTTGACAAAAGAAGAGACGTTCTACAATGACGATATTTAACCCCGGAACCCATGGTAAATTTGCTGAGTGTCCCTCACAGACTCAGGAAGGAGAAACATACTGAACTACAGCAGAACTGAGACATGCACTTCTACTACTGATACACGTGACTCTATACTCTATAGTTGGACCCCAACTACCGGGATACAGGCGGGCTTGATTACTGTAACTGAAAAGTAGGGACCGGGACCTGTTTTTACACCCGATAATGGTCGGGGTGGGGTGAAGGTGACTACTAGCTGGTAATCACATCACGTGACACAGTCACGTGATTCGATTGAGATTTGGTCAATATCAAGGTGATGAAGTAGAAATGTTCATAAACTATAGGTCAACTATTTTATCGTGCTAGGCTTTAAGGCATCAACAATCCTGTGTACTTGGAAACATATACCCGCACAAAAACTGCAAATTAAAAGGAAGACTTTTTATTAGCTGTCTACCTGTCTGTATCAACAACAAATCACGTGACCCTCACGTGACCAAGGTTGCCATGACAACCGCTATGTGAACGTAACAATAGCACAACAAAACACTTCTATAGTAACACTTCTATAGTAACACAACAGTAACACAACAGTAACACTTCAAGATCCAAACAAGGAGTTACGTGACAATACCAGACTACAGTACATTGTGAGAAGAAGAACAACAATACAGTTCATGCCAGGAACATGTAGTGATTTCCGGGGGGGTCAGTGGTCACGTGACAAAACACTGAAACTTTATATGAGAAACTTGGAGTGGAAAAAGGGGAACAGGAACTTCTTGAAGTATGAATAAGTACTGTCAAAGTTACTTCAAACATTACAACAGCAGCATATATCGCGGTGAAGAAAGCTCGAAAGAAAAGGAAATGCATCTCATTTTATCACTGGATTCACAAGATAAAGAGAGACGGAGAACAAAGTACAGAACCAATCTCTGGACTGCGAAATTAATCATCACGAGCTCCGAGGTAGAACAGCTAAAGTCGGCGGAGAATTCTGAGAAATCTTTCAGAGATGAGATGGGAGGTGGAATGAGGACAAATTTTAACTCTGGTAGTACAATGTACTTGTCAGAAGCCTATTAGGGCGGCTTAAATCAGATCAAAGTAACCTATGTGACATAGCCACCAGTTAAGTTGGGGCGGGGGCAAACAGATGGGGGCGGGGCTTATATTTGTCAGGTTATATCATCTGCGTTTTTATAAAATGTCACAGACAAACAGAGAAACGAATTCAGATCAGGCAAGCGTGGCAAACTGCAGGTCCAGAGCAGTAATCAAACTAGAAAATTAGATATTGTGAGTTTATATTTGCGAGAGAGAGAGGGGAATTAGAGCAGGTTTGTGATTTAGCGAGGTTTGTGGTTCATGGAATTTGCAGAGGAAGCAGCGTACATGTAGGAGTGTAAACAGAAAGCAGGAATGGCAGGAAAGTGAGAGGGATTCTCGGCAAGATTGAGATAGGGAATAGGGATTGGTTAGAGGGTGAGAGCGTGTTTTGTTTAGTAAAACGTTGTAACTGTTACATTGTCAGCAGCAAGCTACTTAACATTGAGCTGTAACGATGTATTTATCGTACTTATTGACTTGTGGAAAGTTTCATAAGGACGTATTTATCGTTCTAATGTACGAGTAGAAAGTTTTCTAATCAAATTCTAACGGTCTAAATTTGTCTCAGTTTAACCAGAAACTTGGCAACAAGAAATCTAACTCTCGCTACAAACCGACCAGGAACTATTTGTCAGGATAACTCATCACAAGCTCAAATCTCACAGTGGCTCAGGGAAATGTAAATATTTGATTTGCAAAATTCAATTTGATTGAGAAAGTTGGAATATTTAACTACTGTAAAGGTGGGGAGGTATCGTGTACAGTTTAAAACACAAACACGACCAGAAAAGATTAGACTTTGAGATTTTTAAAATGCATTTACTGACAAAGCTGTGGTATGAAGAAGTTCAAATAACGTTTGAAATAAGCAGTAATTTTTCTTTGGCTTAGTTAGTAAGTTTGCAGTAGGTGTGTATCCATGGGCGGTGATTAGTTAGAAACAGCCAGAAAACTAAGATGAACCGGTTACTGCACGTGCAAAATAAACCGGTTAAATTACACGTGTAAAAATAGGCTGGGCTGAGGAAGTTGTATGTAGTTGGCAGTAAGTAACACGGTCGTTAGGTAACAAACTATCGACATTTACTTGAGCTGATAAATAGAATAATTATTTTACAGAGTTCAATAGAAAACTGCAGGTAAACAGAGGAAGAATGAGAGAAGATTGGGCAGGAAGATTTATTGATTTGTCAAATTGAAGACAAAATTGATTGAACAGGAGAGAAGCTTTCATGTTGACAATTTGAATTTCTCACGAAATGAAGGAAGGCAAAGAGCCTACTAATTGTCCGTGCTTTATTAAACGACACACACGCTAAGATTACAGCTTGAACAGCTTGAACTAAAGCACTTGATGGACGGGATGTATATCAGAGACTTACTTGCATATTGGACTTGTAAAGATCTAGAAATATTCTTATTCCTTATATGCATTAAGGAAGATGTGAGCACGTTGTACTCTTTCCCAAAACGTACAGAACAAAAAGTCGGGCAACTGTGAGAAGCAAGGAAAACATTTTAAATTCCTAAATGATCTGATTTGCATAGTGAATATTAAGGGAGAGGCTGACCATGAAGATCAGACAAGTTTTTCCTTGACCGCGACTTGAAACATAGATTTAATTAGCAAGTGGATGGTATGTTCCACCTTCTTTGTTTATCAGCAGACAAATCACAACAACCAACAGGAACAAGGAATTCTTAGGCCAAATCTGGAAGGTGAAAATTGAAAAAATCACTAAGTCTCTCTAAATTCCAAGTTCGACAAATCAAGTAGAACCAGGTGAATTAGTACAAACCAAATAAGTTGAACTAAACAATATAATATCACAGCTGGAGACCACGGGGATGGTTTGGAAAATATTTACTTTCTTGACAGCTTCTCCTGAGCTCTTATTTTCTATAAATAGAAGGGCGGGAACTGACAAAACGTAAAGCTTGTCGCGGGAAAAGTTTCACACTTGGACCTTTTCATGGGATTTGGAATCTAGGTTTAGCGTGGTTTAGAGAAAATGCAAACATGTTGAGAGGGGTGCCACGTATTTTAACCATATTAGGTAATGTTAAGAGGTGCCACGTCTTTTTACCATATTTAGTTATAATGTTCCACAACAAACAGATACTGGATAAAACACGGCGAACGAGTGCAAGTAAGTAACATCGCGCGATCAGAACAGTGAAACTAAGGTGGAAGTCAGACAAAACACTGTCATATTTTGAGACGTCTCAGTGTCACACACATTTTACATGCTCCAGGAGCCCTCCATGTCAATCTCTCCTTTAACGTCATAGAATCGAGCTAAATGTTCAGGGTGGAATTTGGGGAAGCCTGGTTTAGCGGGGAATGTGTTCTGAAGACGGGGAGGGAGAGTAGAAGAGGGAAGATAGGAGAAGGAGAGTAGGAGAAGGAGGGTAGGAGAAGGAGGGTAGGAGAGGGAGGGTAGGAGAGGGAGGGTAGGAGAAGGAGGGTAGAAGAAGGAGGGTAGGAGAAGGAGGGTAGGAGAGGGAGGGTAGAAGAAGGAGGGTAGGAGAAGGAGGGTAGGAGTGGGAGGGTAGGAAAGGGAGGAAATAAGAGAAGAAGAAAGGGAATGAGAAAGGTGGTAAAGCAGAGGAAAGAGGGTATGAGAGAGGAACTGGGAAGAATCCGAGAAAGGGGAGAGAGAAAGAGAGAAAATAGAGTGGAGAAGAGAAGAGGGGGAAGAACAGTCCGGACTCCGGACAAAGAAGATAGAAGAAACAACAGCGGGAATGATAAGCCGGCAAATGGCGAAGTTGAGTTCAGCTCCCGTTGTAGAGATTCTGCAGGTCTTGTATGTATATTGCTGGTTCTTTTACTTTTTACTGTCTAACACTTGAGAATGATAGACATGACGTTCCTACTGCGGGAATTCCGTTTCCGAAAACGGCAAAACTTAAAGCAAATTCTTGTAGAGAGCCAAACTTAATAACCGGACGTTTAACCAGCTGAATTTAACTGAATACGAGCATGCCACTTTCGCAGGGGAACTTTAAACTAGGTCCAGCATAGAAGCGGGTCGATTTGTAGACAATTCAGCAACACGTTGTTGGGGACTCCGATTAACATTCGTTAAATTTTTGTCTGTGACACGAGTTTATCAAATACTCGACAAAGTTTCTATAACCTTAGACCCACAAGAAATCCGGCTATCTTTTTAAAATACATTTACTAGAAGGCGGTAAAACTAACTACTTGTCAAGAGTTTTAGAATTATAGGAATGATGACGGGAGAAAATGACAGATTCCATACGTGCATCTGCCATTGGAGGAGTGCGTACTGAATCAAAAGTAAGCTTTACTGTATAAGGGTTCCTTTGATCGAAATTTCAGACGGTAAAATTCTTAGAAACTTTGTAACGGGTCTCAGAATGATTAATTATAAAAATTAACGTACACAAATAATCGTTGAAAGTCGGTCGGAATTACGTCACTTATTTGTAATTACAATATTCACAGATATGACAGGGCAACACAGCTCATATATTGAGGGCATGTTAAGGTCCAGTAAGATAGTTAAACAATAAACGGCAGAGAAAAAGTATAATATAATTAGTGTGTTGTAAGTAATCTACTCAAACATTGGTAAATGGAAGTTTTGACATAGGTAAATATATCTCTAATGAGTTGTGTAGTTATATAATAATCTAGAAAAAGAAATTAATAAACAAGCCAGTAATGTAGAAAGTCTAATAATGAACAAGCCAATAAGACCAAAACAGACTCATTGTCTTTTTGTGTCTGTTTGAAGTTGGAGCCTTCCAATCTAACAAACGACTGTAGAAATGTTAGGCAGCTTCCTTGATATGCCAGAAAATTTATTCGTAACTCACCTTATCGATAAAGACATTGTTCACTTCTTCAGAGATTTCTTCAGCTATCTTCACTGAAGCGGCAGGCTTCTTCTGCTGCGCCCTGCAAACAAGACCCACTTAGAGCCCCTAAGTAAAAACGAAAAATGGGGAGTGACCACCCCCCCCCCCCCCTAAGGAAGCTACATGGATTAAATTTTGGTCTTATCGAGGTATGAAACTAGGAAATTTGTGAATTTTTCAGTGAATCACGGAATGATAGTTTTATTTATCTACTTTACAGGGTCCACTACAAGTTGCAGCAGTTAGAGACAGCAGTAACCACGCCCACATTAATATGTTACCATGGTAACGTTATTAACCACACATTTGACGTAAACACTCCTAAATCTCTGTATTTCAGACTTCTACTATCTGTCAACAGTATTGACTTTACATGACCCCACCTATGTCGTATAACATAATTGACACGTTTTGAGGTCATCTTCAAATATAGAGCTGCGAAGCTGCAAGCTTACATACCAATATGTAAATTAGTGGGGAGCACTCAAAAAAAGTATAAAAGGTCTATGTCGATTTTGGGGATCTTAGGACGATATTTACTTTTTTAGACCCAATTTATTTGCTTATGCTAGACTGTTTCAGTTGCATTTTATGCGTGAGGTAAGTCATATCAATGGTCAGTGTATTATCCCCCTCCCCAATTTGGTCAGAATTTGCTGTAATCTGATCGCAATGTTGAAAATGTTCACAATGAGAATGTGTTGAGTTATCAAGAATACTCACGTTCTGTTAAACATGTTGATGGCATTTATTGACGCTCGCCTGATCGCAGGTTGTTCGACTTTTGTCGGCGTTATCACGGCATTTTCTTGTAGCTGTAGATAGAGTAATGTCAAATATGAATTATTTTACGTACATTGAATGTTGTTAGTATAAATTTAAATTGAAATGACATGGTCACTACAAATACGATATCAGAGGAAAGTATCTTAACATAAAAGTTGGTCTACGTTAACGATAAAAATTAGGAGCTGCAAGAAAGGGGCGGTGTCATTACCAAGATATCAGATACACTAATTACATGTGGCCCCTGAAAGTCAGACTGGTGGACACAGGTGTTGTTTAAATGTTATTATAGGGTGCATTACTATAGGGTTACTATAGGGTGCATTCCTAGGTCTCTATTATACTGTTACAGAGACCTATAATTTCAGAGATGTTAAAGAACACTGTTGTTATCGACAAGGGGCTTAAGCTTTAGTTGTATGTTTGTGAAGAAGAGTTAAGCGTGTCATGTGCCGAAAAATTAAAACTTGTATCAGATAGAACTGTGCTCATAGAGGATGGCACTAGTTGAAACAAAAATATTTTAGAGTTTGCCTACACCGAATTCTAGAATTTGGGATATCTTACCGCGATTCGCTGCAATTAAATGCAACAAAGCACGGAGGAATTAACTATCTCCTACCCTTCATAGTCATTATCATTCATCGGTATCAGCCACTTGCAAGCTTTGCAGCGCTGATTACATGCATGCCGCATGGCCAGATGCAATGCATGGATGCGGCGCGCAAGAGTAGCATAGCTTAGGCGCGCCGGCGCGCATTTCTTACCCGCGCTTTTCTATTATCGTCAAAAAACAAGGCGCGTTACATCGTCCTTTATTATGGCCTCACGTGTCCCAAACAAAGCAGTGAACCGCTCCAAATTTAATACACACTCTAATAGTGATATTTGAATGAAGCCATTAGCCATGCCTGGCGGGATCGATTTATGTAATTTCGAGAGAATTCCACCAGAAGGTCTGCCTCATACAGGAATTTCCCATCACATTTTACTAAACAAGACTTTCAAAACATTATCCTAGACGAGTCTTTCATTTTTGCAGAGTTTTCCAGACTGAATAGAACCTTACACAATTGTATATTGAAACATAATATTCTACGTTATCTCTAGGTTATCTGGACCAGTATAGCTGTAGCTACAATGAAGTATAGCTGTAGCTACAATGAAGTATAGCTGTTTCTTGCACTAACACAGGTGTTAAAGCATCACTTTACAGTCGATTAGTAAATCTGGTTGGTTATAAAGAAACACCGACAAAGATGTCCAAATATTCGACATTCCTGAGCAGTACGTGAAATTTCATCTGAGAAGTTTACTGAATATTGTAGAGCGAATAATAACACCCACACTCACGGAAGAAAGTGTGTCTTCGAGTTTGAGCTAACTCTAACTAAGTTAAATACAGAAAACTAGATATAGTTATTGGTTCACAAGTTGTGGCAGCGCGATGGTCGATGGTTTAAGATATTTTAGTAATTAAGTTTTATTTCAGACATCGTTAAGCAGATCTTACAAAACTTAATGATGGGAAATACCACCTGTAGTAAACTTGAACTAAATTTTGCATAGTTGTGAGTATACTTGGATACTGTATTGATGTTGAAGGAGTACAGAAATGAATTGTAGGAGACGAAAAAATATTGTCATACGATAATACTGACGTTTGAAATTGTCATAAATAAGTCATTATGAATCAGTCATTATGAATAAGTCATTATGAATAAGACGTTATGAATAAGTAAATATGAATAAGACGTTATGAATAAATAATTACGAATGAGGAAAGTATTGCAAAAATATATAGCAATTAGAATTTATGTTCTAACTTGAACCGAAGACGTAAATTGCACCAATCTATGGACAAACAGTTAGCAATGGTTAGAATGTTTACATGGGATTATCCAACAGTGACAAGCTGACAGTTGAAATTAAGTTTTAGAGCGAGCGTTGTTCCTAAGGACCTTCCCAGTGCCTTACTAACACTATAGTTCACATAAAGCAGGTAAAATGTAACGATATGTGCGAGGGAAATTATACAAAACTTCAAAAACGCAGCTTTAAACATTCTCATAGAATCTGGATAGTGTGAACAAATTAAACTTTAATATTGTCTAAATACACGTGAAGTTGAAGCGTTGTCATACTTCTAGGTCTGGCATTCCATATTTGATATAATGTTTCGAAGTGGATAACAAAATGAATTGAGGTACCGAATATCGGCTAATACTTTAATAAGACTTCCGATATTTAGATAATAGACAGGTTCTGTAGCAAGACAGGTTCTGTATCGATGTTACTAGCTATTTTCTAATGATTAAACGCCACATGACGTGTAAGGGTTGTAGCATAAGCCCACTTATACCACTTTCAGCCAAATTTTAGGGTTAAAATTTTCGTAATGTCATGGTTAATGGTCATGTTACTGGTAACAATAAGATTACTCCAATTACTATGTTATTGCACTCAGCTTCGACTGAAGAAATAACTGCTAGTAATCGCACACGGCTTTGCCTGAAGCGATTAATTTCTTTAGAAACTCTTTCTTTCTATTTCCTATTCGATACAAAATTCTGCAGTAGAAATTAGAAAACCATGATTTTGTATTTGTAAGACATCTGAGAAAATATCACGCTCTACAAATCTCCGATGAAAAAAGGGAGAAGAAACAGACAGATTGTTAATGGCTGTGACTACGTGTTACTATAGAAGAAACCATAGAAATAATGGATTTAACTTTAGTACAGCTGTAAGATCATGTGATGTAGAGCGGAAGTAGATATTCCCTTGAGAGTTTGTGTGAGATTACACACACTAGCTTCTTGACTTGTTGAGAGTTTGTGTGAGATTACACACACTAGCTTCTTGACTCTTATAGGTTAATAAATAGCCTTGTGGTTCTTGACTAGCTATAAATAAGGAACCCTGGTTCTTGACTAGCTATAAATAAGGAACCCTGGTTCTTGTTACTTACAATGCAGTTCTGTAACTTACAATGTTACTCTAGACTTTATTTTGGGGAAACTAGAACAGTACTGTCTATCGCCCAATAGTGAGTCTCCAACATCATGTGGTCAATTATAAGTTATAACTTGTAGATCTAAATAACACGTAGTTCTGTAACTTACCATGTTATTTTAGACATGACATTGTCTAACTATTTGTCTGTTTTTCTTCACCAAGACTCAGCTGATACATTTCTCACGTGTGAGATACACTTTTCATAATGTGTTGTGTTGTGTTAAGTTAGCTTCACCGCATGAAAGTGTGTACCAGTTAAGTGACATCTGGCAAACTCTACAAAGGCAGGATAAAGAAAGTACATTTTGTTCTCCAATACAATCTTGATACTATATAATGCATACACAATACATAGATACTGTAGTGTGTAGATTATATATATATACTGTAGTATGTATACTGTAAAATGGTCCAATTATCGTCCTATCCTAAATAATCTGTCAAATAAAATTTTGAAAAAGTAAATGAATAATTGAACGTGGTCGAATCTGGTGGTCGACTTAGCCCCAGTGACGTCCTGCTCCACAACAGACTTCTTCGTTAGGGTTATGGCTATGGTTTGGGTTAGGGTCGCTGGGGCAAAATCAGAGGGAAAAAATGTTGTGGGGCACGATGTTGTAGGGCAGGATGACGGAACCGTTAGATATAAGGAGATTTAGATAAGCTTAGTTTAATGAATAGCAATTAGTTTGGGAAAAACTGTATATCCCTGGAAATTTTACAAAGGTTTGAAGTGTACTTTAATTATTTGAGATACTTAGTCCACATAACTACGACAAATCAAGTATGAGTTACCATTAGATATTCGATAACTTTTCACTCTTCTACAATTACTGAGGGTTGCTTATCTATTGTATTTAACCTAATCAAGATATTTTCTTGATCATGTTGTGGTAACGTTAACGAAATAATGTCTTATAATGAGGCAAATATCTTATAAAGTTCAAGAGTTTCACTCTTTGATCGAATAATCGTGACTTACTTTTGAATAGAGCATTCGAGTAAGCCACAAAGTCAAACACGGACCATACACTCTCACTGGAAATTGAAATATCCGATTTTTCCTTTGAAATTATGAGCAGGAAGACCGCAAATTTAACTTAATTATTATGTAGTTTAAACAGAGATACCTGTCGTTAAATGAAACACATGAATTTCGTTAAGTTTTGTGAGAGAAGAAGAGTTAGAGGAATGTAAAAGGAATGGGCTGGGTTTATAGCAGATAGTCTGGTATGTTGTTAGTAATGATATTATACGTATTGAAATTCCGTGTCGCAATATGTGTCGATGTAGAGAGATATGATATCGGTAAACAAGACTTGTTTTGTATTTCGTAAACACAGTGTGTGTGTGATAGAAGGGAGGAGTAAGAAACAGGAAACTGTAATATTAAGATGAATTACAGGTTGTAAAACAGTTCAGTTTGTAAATACTGTGTTAAAACTCGTCTGGAGAAATACCGTCAATATTTCAAGAAAATGAAAATACCGTCGAACATTTCAGGAGAATACCGAAAATATTTCAGGAAAATACCGACAAAATTCACTGAGTCTTATAACGACATCACTTAGAGGACATTAAATGTCATCCCATGACTGATTAGGAATTCATCTACACACTTAAGTTTTACGTTAGCAAATAAGGCACATTCTGAACTGTTTCGTACTAGGTGGATTATAATGTGCATGTTAATACTTAAACACACGTTCCTCTCCACATTCTCTCTTCACGTGGTATTCAGTTCAGGGTTCAAAGTTAAAGTACTTGTAATCATTGTACATTGTACATTCATTGTACGTACATTGTAAATCGTACACTGTCACAATATATAATAATGTACATTTTACACAGTGTCACATCGGACATAATACATTGTAGCCAATTTGAGAAAGTAAGAAATCTGACACCTAACCTGTATTAATTGTTGTGTCAGTGTACACGAAAGTCGAGATGTTTAAAAAAGAAATGACAGATTTACAGCAGGTCTAGCTGATGACCGTTACAGTTTACTACATAGAATTCAGGGGGTCGTGTTCTGGAAGGGTGCAGCTAAGTTGACAGGTTGTATTAGAACTGAAGAATGAAAGTGAAAGTGAAAGTTTGTTAGTTATACAACTATGTCTGTTGTATAGTAACAAACTGTCTAATAAACCTTGGACAAATAACGTAGATATTGTATTGTACTCGACAAAATTTACAGAGAATTTAAGAAATCCTACAACAAGTAACAACTTACAAGAAACAGAAACCTAAGCAAAGGAGAAACAAATTCAACAAATCACCGATTACGATCTCACCGACAAATATTGCATTAGCACCACTGCAATAATTAAGTATCATTTTGCATTTTATCGTTATAAACTGTCGCTGTTTTACTTCTGCCATCAGCTCGAAGTACTGTTGACTAAACCAATGCTCATGCTCTCAGACATTACAAAGCTAAGGATCTCTGTCGAATAACTAAGTAGCTGCTGCCACGTGTCGTGCAGTCCGCCAGACATGATATTTAACTGTCGACCTTGGTGGTAAGATAGAAAATCAGGGATATTGGGGGACAGCAAATACTACAATTTACTATTTAGGGAGAGGAAGAGTTAATAAAAAGTTAATCACGAGTTTTTGACCTTTTGGCCTGGGCCAGGGTCTGATGGTCGAATAGCAAAATTAGAGGGGGAGGGGGGGGGGTTAACTGACAATATCGCCGGTTGCGAAGTATTTAATGCATGAAGTGTTTGTTTGTAAGGTTGAAATTTGTGTTTGAAATGTGCATTATGTTTCTTTTCGCAGATTTTGTTTAGTTTTGATATTTCGCAACAAAACCTATTTATTGCGAAACTGTCTATGTCACGACGTCATTCTTAGAAAGGTAAACCCTGTCTGTTGTAATAACTTAATAAGATAAAGTTACACACAATACATGATACAGGTGTTTTGTTTAACAATAACGGTATGTCTACTTAAGTCTCGCCACATAATTTGCATTACGTAAGTCGGGTTGGAATGTTGAATTTTCTAAATTCCTGTTTAGAGAGAACCACATACTTGTTAGCGACGTCATAATAACTTCTTAGCATCATCTTAGCAACGTCTTAGTGACGTCTAAGAAACGTCAAGCGTTAATAGAAATTACCTACATTGGTAAAAATATTTTGCCGATCTTTCGGTTAAAGTTAATACTCTAGATCTTAGTAAAGTATTACATTCTTTCGATCGTATATATTTAGAGAAGAGGTGATAATGTTCTATTAATATTGAAAGCTGTGTTATTCAGTAAAATATTACGGAAATAAAAGTTCCAGATTCCCAGAGAGTGTAATCATATTTGATTCTTTTTCCAGTAATCTCCACACAGTACACAGTACGCAGCACACACAGTACACATTTTACACAATACACAACACACAGTACACAACACACAGTACACAGTACACACTTCACACACAGTACACATTTTACACAAAACACACACACAGTGCACAACACACAGTACACAGTACACACTTCACAAAGTACACATTTTACACTACACACAATACACAGGCACGCACGCACGCACGCACGCACGCACGCACGCACGCCTGGTTTATAAATAACGGATAATAAAATATTGCTTGAGAAAGGAGCTTGCAATAAGGATGTAAGATATAAGTAGCTTACTGCTTATTATCTATTGTATTTGTTTAATATTGGTGGGCAGCAATGCTGACGATCCACTTAGATTGAGTGCGCTCAAATCATACAAACAGATCATTATTGCATTAAATCATCGGTATATTTAGAATCATGTTAGGAGATTTTACTTTACCAATTTTTGCTTTGATTATCTGATCTGATACAGTCAGGAACTACGATTAAGTCGTGAGAAATAGGCAGGAACTACAAAGTTTACATTTTCGTGATCTAAGTTTAAGAAGTTCTTCAGACTATGATCAGCAAAGTTGTCAATAATCACCTCAACAGTTAATCGTTTAAGAATAAAGAATGTATCATGTGACCAATCTAGTACGTGACTAGGGAGTAAGGAGAATACGTGACCTCGAACACATAACATTAGGTCACATCTTTAAGTATGTGACAAGTAACATAGTTATCATACATCTATCATTTACAACATAATTTTAATTACATTTAAGTAGTTACATATTACATCACAGGATTCATTACATCCAAAACGGAAATAATCCATTTATGTTGTATATGATACAACTAACAAGATAACTTAAATACAAGGTAACTTAAATGTACTTGACGAGACATCATGATTCATGATAACTAAGTTTGTAAATGTATACCATGTCTTGTGACTTGTACTTGTTGCAGCTACACCTAGCAGCTTAACTACATGAATATGATTAATAGATTATAACCAATGTTAAACTGTAGCATTTCTACATGTTATATTACTAATATCAACGAACTGATATCTTCTGTCCAGCTTTATAGTCCTCAGACACGCCTTGTAAGTAGGATATAATCATTGTTGTAATAACTGCATCTAACCATAACTCAGCTGATTTGATTTGTCTAAAGCAACGAAGTTGAGACGAATTCAAGTACACTGTACGTGTTTATTAACTTTCTGTATTCTGCACGTGTTACCACGTGTCTACGTTATTTGTTTGACTTGGAGGACATGCATGTTGAATTTGGCAACTTTCCAGTTCCAGTAAACCAACACACATCAACATTCCCAATGTACATTAAAAATGTAACTTCAGTTTACAATCCATTAGACTACTCGCCTTTACTCACCAGCTTCCAACAAAACATAACTTCCCTCTATAGGACCTAACACATGCTAATTAACCGGTAATGATACATGCTTACTACATAATGTTACACAGAAACAGAGTAATCCCAGAATATCGTCCTGCATGTTAACACTTTATAGCTCTGTCTTCAATTTGAGGTATGTATGTTTACTAATGTATGTATATTTAATAATGTATGTATGTTAACCGTGTCCGAATGTATGTTTACTGTGAAGTGTTGGTTAACTGTGGAAAGTAAATTGTACTGTGGAATGTACATTGTACATTGTAATATAGCTTAACTGTGGAATGTACATTGTACTGTGGAGTGTACATTGTACTGTGGAATGTAGGTTTCTAGAGAGACTTTAGCACACCAGATGGTAGCTGTAAAATTAGGCTCCCCTAGCTCTGATCCATGTATCATGTTCCCCTAACCCTGGTGGTTGAATGTGTGGTATTCATCTGGTCACATTTTACTTTACAAGTTTTGTGGTATGTGTATTTCAACTCAATTCAAGAGAATTATATGTATAAGACTTAAGGATCTTGCGTATGTCAAAATGAGATTGAAGAGATTTTTAAATTAATCTAAACTTGATAGTCAAGGAATTTAGATATTGTAAATGTAACGGCAAGGGAACTCGCGACAAAGCTGGGGACAGACAAGAAAAAAATCAGGTGTATAATGGAAATTGTATATTGAGCAAAAGTGAGAAGTTACAATATCACAAGCAGAATCCAAAACAGGACATTTAGTAGACAGTAGTAGACAGTAGACAATTATTGGAGCCCGGGAGATTTCTCCACCCGGAGAGTAGACGATAAGTTTGTATTTTCCCACGGTAGTCAAATACATGTATTAAAATGTCATATTTTGTGCAATGTATATTTTTGTGCAATGTATAGTGTACAATTTGTATAGTACATATCAAAGTGTATAGTGTATAGTGTGTAATGTAGTGTATAGTGTAAAGTGTATAGTGTTACATAGTATATCATGTGTACTGTATAGTCTGCATTGTATAAATAACAGATCGTATTGAAAGTTTACTTTCAAGGAAAAAACCCTCAGTTTCGACTTGTGAGAACATAACTTACTTCATATTCTACTATTACACGTAAAAAATACGTCAATTAAAACTACTTGTGGTTGGATCACACTCGCTCTATACTTCTCATAGGAGAGTTATCAGTAAAAATAAGTATTTGTTAAGTGTTACCTGTCATCGTAGTGCATGTGTCTGTGACTAATGGCCGTACAGTTAAGTTGGTCAATTGGTCTACACTTACACACAAACGCAAGTATTGGACACTATCTCAAGGTATTGGGCTGCACAGGTTACAAAAGTCGAAATTATTGAACTCATGCCAAGGTTTATCTGAAGCTCGACTTGCACTTCCCAAAATACCCCTGTGTTAAAAAGCACTGTGCGTAACAGAAAAGATTCCCATTTTAAGTTGTTATGTAGCTTCTTATAACATCTATGTTATCTATACAGAGAACGTCAGATGAAAGAAATGAGGTACAGAACATATTTGGACTTTGTTATTATCTCGCTGGGTACAGAACATAAAGCTACAAGAGGTGTCGACACTGTGTAGTGGGCAGTACTCCTAACACACCAGACACAAGCTGCAACATTTCTGGAATATTTATAGAACCTGGACAAAGTATGTGAAAAGAGAACCTATAAAATTGAAGCTGTAACATTGTATGGGGTTAGCTAAGTTTAGTGAGAGTGGAGCTAACAAGAGAAGACCACAAATAGTAAACACCCACAAAAGAGCAGAAATCGAGTTTTGCCAACATTCTTGATATAAACTGAACAATCCACAACCACGTTTTTTATTGGCAATGTTCTCTCTGAACCGAACCAGAAGTTTCCCAACATGAACCCTCCTATCTTAGACCAGGTTATGCAGTAAATATTTTCGGCTTAAAATTTGAAATTTCAATTTCGCTACAGCTGCTCATCAGTATAACTGCTAATAAGCACAAGAATATTTTCCAATTATAATAATCGTCCAATTTAATTGGAATTCTTCTCATTCCTGGATTTTCGCGTGCACATAATTTTTCATTGGTCACCTGCTGACTCAAAATAATAAACGTGGCATTTCCTGGCAAACTTCAACAATGTCGACTGTCGTAAGCGAATAAGTAAATCTAGTTTAAAACACACAAGTGTTGTCTATCTGAGGGTGACACGGCACCATGAAGCTGAACCCACGTCACTTCTGTGACATGCTGCATGCAGCACGCAAACAGCGTGCAACTTTAAACAATACGCGCAATTTTAAACAATAAGCGTTTAACATTTATAGTTAAACAAAGGTGGATAAGACAAGTCAATCAAGTCAGACAAAAGCTAGGTAATTGCTGTGAGTAATCAGTGTTGTTGTTTGATGTAATGAGAATTATTCAGGGCCGTAGTGTGTTGCATGATGGCACGTAATTAGATTGTGAGTAGCTGGCAGTGGTTCAGCAAAAACTAATTAATCACCCTAGAACTAGGTAAACATCGTCTTATCATTACAAAACTAGGACGAGATTACATAAATGAAATATCTCAAACTCGTATAGTCGAAACACGGTACAGATATACAAGAAAACGTAGCATACCAACAAGAACGAATACTTAGGATGTCGATAAGTGTCAAAAAGACGTCAAGATGATCTCCCAGACGAATAACCACCAGTTTTTCCGAATTTTCGGATGTCTCATTTCTCTATTTACATGACAGGATTGTGACATATGTAAAATTAAGCCATATGTCAGAGGGAATCTCGTTAAATGTAATTTGACGGGAAACCCTGGTTTCAAGTAACAAGACCACCTCAACGTCCATGTTTTAATTAGTCCTGATCATTACAATCATGTCAAGAAACTGCTGAGCTAATTATTTTAATTTGTACCGGTACATAGAGCTGTAGAATGCACTTTGATTAGAATGCGATAACTTACACAGCATAATTAAATATTTATTTCTATCTGAATCGTACACTAAGATTCTAGATTCAGCTAACCTCACTGTTTGCCTTTTAAACAGCTAAAATAAGCTGACACAATGAAACGTATAATAAGATCTAACCTGTTCAGATTCAGCACCAGGTGGACTATGTCGCTGCATGGCCGGACTACGACGCTCCTGAGCTGTCCTGCGTGAAGCGCTCCTAGGACTAGGCTGGCTCTGTCTAGCTGGGGTCCTGTCTTGCTCCCACCGAGTGTCCTTGTGGAACTCTCTGGACTGGTCTCGACTGAGTTGTCTCTGGGGATCTCTCTGGAACTCTCGCTGTCCTTCCTTGTGAGCTCTGTCACTCGACTTGTCTCTCTTCAACTGTGACCTGGACTGTTCCCGTCTCAGCCGCTCCCGTGACTGTTCCCGCCGTAAGTACTCCCGGGATTGTTCCCGTTCTAACTCCCTGGGAGGCCGAGATTGGTTGTCATGGAGAGGATCCCTCTGTAACGCCTGCTGTGCTAGCTGCGCATCTCTCATGGGCTGTAGCTGATCTTTGTAGCCTGGCCGTGTAGCTTCATTTCTAGGTTTGTTCTCTTTGGAAGTCGGGGACTGGGGGACGGGGCTGTCTCTGTATGCTTTTTTCAGCTCAAGTATTCGCACATTTGATCCCTGAGAATTAGACAAAGTTAATCCCCTGGCTGAGGTGGTACTGAGAGTAGCTGAACACTATTAAGGATTGTTGTTTGAATATTATATCTATTGCAATACTTTATGAACAAATTTTGGGATATATCATAAGTGGATTTTGAAGATTAAAAAGATGATTGTCTGGTTAAGATCAAGTGGATGGAAATTAAGTTGAAAAGTTAAGATGAACTTACAGGTTCATGTCGATAATCAGTGAGTGTTGATAAATAACTCTTGAATAACTCTTTGTTATGAGCTGAAAAGAGAAGGACAATTAATTTTGAATTTAGAAATAATAACTTATGACAAACCTTTACAATTCATAACTCTGTCTGAAATCAAGGTAAACAAGTTTTCTAATTAAAAAAGTTTTGTTTTCTTGTCTGCAATTTTACACAGTAGTGACTAGCGAGGTAATATCAAGTTACATTACGAGTAAGTGTGAAGTAACATGATTTACGCCTGGAGCGTAGCGAGTGGTGTAAATCTAATTATTCATTGAAGTCGAAAGCTGAGTTGAATAATGGTATGTTTTTAACGAGGGCGGAGCCTGAGTTGAAAACATGTTGTTACTTTGCACTTATGAGTTATGTAACGATATTATTTACCAAGTAAAAATTGCAGATAGTGCGGGCAGTTGCTAATAATAACAAGAAAAAATGACGTTCTCTCGTATCACTAATTTGCAGAAAGTGTGAGGTAATACGGCTAAAAACTGTGAAAATAATATCAAAAGGGTGAGATAATACGGTGATGTAATACGAAAAAGGTGAGGTAATACGGCCATAAGTGTGATGTAATACGAAAAGGGTGACAACAATGTGCAAATAACACGTTTTACTTAACCGCTTTAACACCATCATGCGGTAAATAATATATCTTACTGCTATTCACAAAATTTTTATCAATATGGTATTATCAATTTCCTTGTTCATAATCATAAATAGATAGATTCCAAACAAACTATGTCAAGAAGAATAAGTAAAGGAATATCATGACAACTTAATTTTTTATTTGCATTACTCACAGACATTGATTATATGAGCTGTTTATTACTTTCATAAGTTGAAAATGGATTGTTCACAAGACAAAATATTTGTCCCTTCCACCATGAAGCATTGTTAAAATCAAACCTTTATTATTTGGGTCCTTGAGAAATGGCTGAAACTGTCGAACTATTTGCTGACTGCTGACCACACCACCTTGTGACAGAATGTAATTCCTCAATATCTCAAGTGATACAGTTCCCATTTTTCATAATTTCTAGACTTATGATGTTGTGTTAGAGAACCAATCTCTAAGATCAATAACTGTACAAGAAGAATATTTAAAAACAAATTTAGATCTAACACTGACCAAAACTGATTATTATTATTATCAGTCACAAAACGCGAAGCATGCCTCCAGCCAGAAAAGACACTTGGTCATTAGATTCCTTGTAAATTTCGCATCTTAATGCTGGGGTCATGTGATAATCTCTGCTCCGAAATGATAAAATTCGGATTCCTCGTCAAATTTTATGTAAAAATACTGGTCTAACTTTTCTTCTAGCTCAAAGTTGAAAATTCTCATTTTAGGGCCTTAAAGGCCTTCAGATCAACTTTTCACATAGCCTAAACCACAGAACCCGCTAAAATGTACAATACCTGAAATTTTCAAGTCTCTATCTCTTTCCCTTTGGGCTCCAATTGTATACCACACCTCATGTTGTTATATGAGGGGGGTGGCAACTTTCTTTTTTTTGAACCCAGACTAAAATTTGACGAAAATTCAATTGAGAATAGTCTCGAGGTTCAAAATTGTTTGGTTAAGTGTCTTTTTTGGGGTGATTGCCACCACCCTTATAAAGCTTTTTCCCAAAAGTTCATTTAATCATTGAGAATGGTATTCTAAGGGAGATCACATTGTTAACCCTCTTAAAATTCATTGGTACTGATTAAACTCTCACATGGTCCAGTACAGAAATAAATTAATCTCCTTAAAACAACCATAAAATAATGAAAGCTCTCTTCGCACAGCTCTCTAGAAATATGGCTCTCTAAAGGGGCTCCTGGAAGATCATAAATCTTTTAACGGAGACCCTCTTCATTTAACCCTCAATCACAGTTTCCCGGTTATTCAGCTGAGTCAACTGAAGAAGATTGCATAGGCAAATGCCCTTAGTGCACTCCTCTAGGATTGGTGGATCTGAGAATAAAACCCCCGTTTTCCTGCATAGAAAGTCGGGGATGATAGAACCTAGACGACGACTACAACCCTTAATAGCTTAGGAATGTAATGACTGCACTAAAGATTGAATCCCACTGTAGTGCACAGAAACCCTTTAATTTTCATTTGCACTATGCATCGTTATATTACATTTCCCAGGGTTTCAAAACAGTACTCTTCAATCGATATGAGATGTTGATCAAAAGCTGTAAGTCGTTATTGTTGGGATAACTTTGACTATCCTCAACTACGTTGCGAGATCAAGCCCAAACACAGCCTGCCGTAGTAAAAAAGGTAGAGAACAGATTAGTGTGGTCTAAAGTCAACATTTACAACAGCGTCTATATGGGTCGATGTGAGGGTATATGGTGTAAGAAGGTACGATGAAAGTTCCTGATTAAAGTACAATAATTTAGATAATAAATTTCCCAACAAGCTGTATTAGGGCCATAAAGGGTCATTAATAGAGTAGACAGGATTCCGTAATATTAAAAGAACACTTCAGGCGAACTTTCGGTCGGTGAACTAAATTATATTCCACTTGCCTATGGTTGAACATACTAGTGCAGTAAAACAATGTCTTTGACATCATAAAACTTGACGAGACTATATCCGTCTAATGTTCTAACGATACGATCTCGTTCAGCTATAAGCTACGAAGTACGACAGTCGGGTATCACCGCAACAACATATAATAACTAATTGAAATGTCCCTCAACACTCAAGCTGAGACCAAACGAAGTAGTTCAAGGAAAACGGAATACAGGCCACTTAGCTGAAGAACCGCCACCAATTGCAATACCTCTCACCATATAAAAAAATGTATCTATGTCAAGGTAAGCGCTCGATTTTGCAAAATTCCTTGGGCGCTACAAAATTTTTAAATGCGCGGCGCCGTGGAATAATGTGTAACATAAAGACTATATTGTACGGCAGCATGTGCCCTCCCAACGATTTATTTGCAAAGATCTCAAAAATAAGGGTCGTATAAAGCTTGTCTAACCCCGTCCAACCTTATTCAAAGCTTGTCGCGGTGATACCCGACTCTCGCAGCTAAAGCTAAACGTTTCGTTAAAACGTTAGACGGATATAATCTCGTCAAATTCAAAGCGAATAAAAATATTGTGCAAATAAAATTTACCTGTGCACCGCGCGCCCTCCTAATTTCGCCCTTAGCTCGCACACTCACACAGGGATGTACGTTTTTAGCAAGCGCTCTCATGACGCATATTATCGTTGCCTTGCGTTGTGGCAGCAGGTAGGACAACGTTTGAAAATATTATCGCCAGCAAACGAAATGGGTGCACACTGTACAAAACATCATGTACTGTAAAATAAATAAACGGACTAGGACTCGGATTAAAACTATTTTGAAACTGCACTGGTGTCCGTGAAACTTAAAAATATTTAGTGCCAAAGAATTTGGAATCATTGAAAATTTTATAATTTCTTGCCTTTTCTTGGTATTACATATTATCCGGTAATGTGTTTTGAGCTGTTTTAATTTTATAAAACGTCAAACCTATAGTGTGAATTGAGGATAAAATATTTTGTCTGACTTTTGACTTTGTCCGACCCTCATTTGAAGCAAAATAAAATGTGCTTGTTTGTTGTTGAGGGTGCGCGCTGTACAAAAATATCTATCGTGCGCGCTTGTCGCTGCAAGAACATGAGAATTTAATGCTTTATTTCGCGTTGGATAAACTGTTTGTACGAATGTTAATCGGCCACACCAATGTCGTTACCTTCACACCCTGAGGTTTTATACCCTTAATCCGTCTCTTGATCAAGTTTATTTCCGTTACACTTTCAATTTTGGATGTACACTGATCATATTTGTTCAACAGGATTCCTATTTCATTTATTTTTAATATTTTGGACACTTGACCAGCGATTCAGCTAGTTATGGAATCTAGAAAGTTATTAGATCGAACTAGAGCTTCCAAATTGCCAATAATTTATTTCGGTGATCTACCGGGTTTCTCTTCAGTCGCATTTATCAGACCTTTATATTACACTTGAATTTTTTCATTTGCTGTAGGTGTGACTTCATGATTGGATATAGGTCACGGTTTTCTATCCCTGGAACTATGACTTTCCGTTACTTTATTTTCCATTCCTCTTCATACAAACTGCTTCCATGACCTTTTTTATATAGCACTCGTGAATTGTAAGCAAATGTGTTGTCTTACGTCGTGCAAACGAATTATCTGAAACATTGATTACCGAATGATCCTTTATTTTGCCATTGTAGTTTGTCAATTATAATTGCATTTAAGATATTCTAAGATAAACCAAAAGACTGACTTATACCAGGTTACGCACTTATTTCCATTAGTCGTGCTAACTCCCTGTACATTGCAACAAGTCCGTGTTTTAAAAAGGTAAACATAAACAATACACGCTACAGCTGTGACGCGGCAGGTTCAACATGCACGTTTATATTGCACTCATCACTTGACAAGCACAATTCTAGCGGACTCCTTGGAGCTGTTCACTACAATCATATTCGGCCATATTCAATGTATCATTGTAGAGGCTGAACGCGGTTTTTCTAACTTCTTGTTTTGTTCCGTAAACACTAGGCCTTTGTTTCTGGAAAATAAGTGCTCTCAAAGCAGTTTCTGAAGCTTTGAAAAATTTCGGGCGGCAATGTTTGTAAACGACATACGCATTTACGTAATTTTGCATGACGTAATGTGATAAGAATTTGTGTTCTGTATATTAGCATACCTTATTTCGCCTGATATACAAGATCCACAAAATAAAAGTCGACCTCAATAAGATCACTATCCTAAAGAATGTTATCTTCCCCCGCTGATGGTAGGAAGGCTTACCGAGAAGGCAGTCACCCTGTCAAGTCCACATTCGGCTGTTTTCCGGGCTACTTACAAACGAACGTAACTATAGTCCCTTCTGATGAAGCTGATAACTTCCGGAAGTTTTGTCTCAGCAACCCCGGGCCTTGTCCCCTGTTGTTTCAAAGTAAACCGGGGCAAGTGTCCGCCCCTACTCTAGCAGAAAACTCGGATATCAGGACAGATTTACCTGCCTATCAGGAGTTCGTGGACGGAGTTCCACTTTCTGAGTCAGTCACTGATCTTTCTCATCATCCTTGGGGGGATTTTGTGTCTTTTTACCTTGGCTGCAGCTTCTCTTTCGACTCGAAGTTAGTTAGCTGCGAGATTGAGCTAGACTGTGCAAAGAAAGGTAACGTAGCCATGTTCATAACCAACATTCCTTGCATTCCATCAGGACCTTTCAATTGCAACATGGTTGTCTCAATGCGACCTATACCTGCTGATCTAGTCGAGAAAGTAGTGGGGTTGTGTGTAAACATGGACTTTGCCCACGGAGCACCAATACATATAGGTGCCCCGGAGGATATAGGAATCAGCTACAGCGAACCTGGCGTCCTCAAGTCAGACTTTGGAGGGGAAGGTGAAGTCCCGCCTGGCACTGTACCGTGTTTCTGGGCATGTGGTATTACGGGCAACATTGCTCTACGTTCTGCTAAACTACCTCTTTCCTTTAATCACTATCCCGGCCACATGTTTGTAGCTGATATTTTGTCTGAAGATGTTCCTAAAATAGTTCACTCAGCCGTGTATCCCAAACCCATGGTTATTTGCACTGATACGCTAAAACAGAGGTACGTATCTCTTTCCGAGAATGTGTTATCTCAGCTGAATGATATCGAGTCCGTTGTTACAGTTGACCATGGACAAAGAGGGTTAGAGCATCTTCTTGTTCCAGAAGAATTTACTAAAGTTTGTCTTTGTCTGTCTACCAGAGCTAAAACAGTCGGAATATTGCTTGGTTTCCCCTTGTTTGACTCCGAGCCGGCCGAAGAGAATGATGGGATTGCAGGTGCTATCTACCTAGCTCGAGCGCTAAACGCTTTAGATGTCAAAGTCTATTTTCTCGTGGACGAGAGTGCTACTACACTGTCCGATTGTCTCTCAGCGTGTAAAAGTAAGGGCTATGTCCACGAAAACAATCCTCTAATCCAAGTGGGTGCAAAAACCGGGGGATTGTTTGCGGAGGTACAATTCACACATCTAATAGCAATAGAGCGACCCAGCCCGGCTGCTGATGGAAAGTATTATACCATGCGAGCTCGTGATATTTCCCAGAATGTTGGTCCAATGGCAGAGATGTTCCGGCAAGCTGAGAGAGATCCAGAAATAACTACAATAGGGATTGGGGACGGTGGAAATGAGCTTGGTATGGGCAAGGTCGGAGAGAGTGTGAAAAATAACATACCTAACGGCTGGACGATAGCAGCTGACGTAACTTCAGATTACTTGATCTCGTGTGGAGTTTCAAATTGGGGTGGCCAGGCCGTAGCTGCAGGGCTGTACGCTCTGCAAACTTGTCCAATCCACAGTCGATATCGCCGTAGAGCGGTAGGAGCTCACCAACCTCGCCCACTTACTGACTTTCTTCTGGGTCCCGAGCAAGACTTGGAACTTCATCAGTGGATAACAGAGATGGGGTTCAGAGATGGGTGTACAGGGGAGAGGGAGCTGTCTGTGGACGGGTTGAGTTATCAGCAGGTGCATAGTGAGATCTTACAGAACTTGATAAAGGTTGTGGAGATTTGACCTACAGAACTTGATAAGAGTTGTGGAGATTTGATCTTGTAGAAATGTTATAAGGGGGTCGTTAATTAATTTAGGATTGTTAAGGGCCAAGACAATTGTTACACAATTACACTCTTTATCGCAGATTGTGCATTGCAGGAATGGAGACTGATGCTTCAAATCTAAGTTTGGACATCGATTTTCGCATGAACATAGATTTTTCCAAAAATTCGATTTCCAATATCTTGCTCTGTGACTGTAATTTGAACCATTGGTAGCGACTGTGCTTCTAGCACATTTTGCAGTTCCAGCTCAGCAATTGAAATTCAGCCTCAACTCAGTCGACTTTTTTCTCAAAGTAAGTATTGGCAGCAGCTGCCAGAACGTTTAATGCCTGCACTTGTATACTGTCAAAGTCAAACTTTTCGCTGTCGCTTTTTAATTCACAAATTGTCAATCGTGATAGTTTTGACACTAAGCTTAGTAGTTTTGTTCCTCAGAATTTCGATTACTGCATTTCGCCTTGAAATAGCGCTCTCCATCTTTTATTTCAGTCACACTACTTCATTATACCAAACAAAGATATCGCACTTAGCCGCGCTAGATAACCCACACCAGCGAAGCCATGACCTCATATCTATATTAAACTTATTGCACATTCTGAATCGCACAATTTCGTAGCTGAGGATGTCTTTAAGCGTGCTATCAGTGGACCAGGACCCAACGGAAAAGCAGCTAGCTGCCAGGAAGAAGGAGATGCAGAAAGTAGATCCCAGTAAGTATGTCAACGACACGGGGGTAGAGGAACTGTGGGCCGAGAAGGCGTTCCGGCACGCGCAAGTCTACTACAAGCTGATCTGTAGTATCAACTGTACCAAGTTGAAACTGTCCAAATGTGACGATGAGCTGTATCAGAACTTCATGGTCACATTCCCCCGTGTCAACATCGAGGTAATAGATGAGGATAAGATGAAGAGTGTGGCTGGGAAACGACGGTGGAGGAACTTCTGTAACATGTTCGAGTACCACGTGGAGGACTTTAACTTTGGTACTTTGCTGAGACTCGACTGTAAGGATGGGTACTCGGAGTCCAACACCACTCTTGTTCCTCGGGTTCAGTTCCTAGCTATAGAGGTCGCTAGGAACAGACATGGTCTCAATATGTGTCACCTAGGGAAGAATCCTAACCCTGAATCGGGGGAGGGTGAGGAGAAGAAGGGATCTAACGATAGTGAAACTACTGAAAACGAAAGTAAACCTACTGAAAACGGCACCAAGGCTGACGTTAAGGAAAAGGAACCCCTCTCAGCATGACTAGAACTTTCCCTCTGTTTGTGTGTTCTGTCCAGCCTTTCCTTGTTCATTCTTTTCGAACTTCTCCTGTTCCTTTTATATGTTTTTAAAATAAGGGTTAAGTTAAAACCAGTTAGTTTTAATCATTTTAAAGTTTTATATTCTAATTCAATGCACTTTTCAATGATTCAGGGCGACCACAACTTTTATTTGATATGGTGGTACTAATGTTAGTGGTTTAGTTTAATTTATTATCTCGCTGTCTAATATTCATGTTTTGCGGACAGTTTTTAATTGTTATTGGGTGCTGAAAGTTTTAGTCCTTTTATTTATTGTCTTTGTGTTTTATTGGAGAGAATCTGAAAATGGAGCCCAAGACTAAAATGTGTTTAAAATCGGGTGGTTTACTGATATCACAAAATCTGTATATTCCAAAATTTTATAGTCCGTCCAAGGAAATACAAGATTCAAATCCCAGAATTTAGATTTATAGCTCTAGTTCCATTTGAAATTCTAACAATAATATTAATCTCCCTCTTTGACTCTAAATGGTATTGTTTACAGTTAAACCCGTCACAAAGCCAAGGTAAGCGTGACTATAGATCTACAGTTTGAGTACAGACTTTGTGGGTTTAGTTAAAATTATATCAGCCGGAAATTGCGTAGAATGTGTGTTAATTTGTGAATTAAATTTGGTTGAAAGTTATTTTCCGTATTAAACTTCTAACCTTTTTACTCTCCCAGGTAGCGATGTCTTATGTTCTGTCGTATGAACTTGGACTCTCTTTAGGGGTAAGCGTTGATTTATTTTCCAACTATTGGGAATCTCGCGTGAATGAAAGTCACAACTATACTAGTATGTATGTGATGACGTCACGTGGCAGTGTGATGACGTCACGTGGCAGTGTGATGACGTCACGTGGCAGTGTGATTACGTCGCGTGACAACGTGTAAGTTCCTGTTGGTCAGTGTCCTTTCTCTGAGACACAATTTAACAACTGAAGAAGCAAAGATTATTGTGGTATTAGTCTAGCCCGGAACTTTAGTAATTCCCTCCCTCCAGAACTGAGAGAGAGAGAGAGAGAGAGAGAGAGAGAGGAGGAGAGAGAGAGAGAGAGAGAGAGAGAGAGAGAGAGAGAGAGAGAGAGAGTAGTAGTTAGTTAGTTAGTAGTAGTTAGTAGTACGTAGTACGTAGTAGTAG
>JH154145.1:0-15319 GCA_000226015.1 Mnemiopsis leidyi | reverse complement strand
GGGGGCGTCTCTAGAAGGGGTTCTCTAGAGGGGGTTCGTCTAGAGGGGGTTCTCTAGAGGGGGTTCTCTAGAAGGGGTTCTCTAGAGGGGGTTCTCTAGAGGGGGTTCTCTAGAGGAACAGTTAGAATTCATCAGAACAAAGCCATCCATATTCCATAAAGAGGACTGCTGATATATAAGTTTTTTTAATGTTTGGTTTTGGGTTGTGTGATTAAGTTGTGCATCTGCAAACGTTAAGCTTATTATTTTTCCAGTATTGAACCTAGTATGGACTAAAATTTATGAACCACATAATCCGATATTGTATAATGTATATATATATACTATTGTAATACTAGTACTGTACCAACTTTGACTCGCGATAGACAAAAAAGTGTGGTTCTGACCAGGCGTTGAAGTACAAAATTTAGGGGCTCAGAAGATCACCATCAAAAGACGGTCACGTTACTTGAAGTAATTTGAAATATTATTACAAAGTTTCCCATTACCCGGTTGTGACAGAATTCTAAATTGCGCTCACGACAACCACTTTAAACCATTTACTTGAATGCTTTTTGCTTTGGAAAAAGTAAGTTATTTCAAAAATAGGTAGTTGCAGGGCCTTCCACAGTTCGATTTAAGAGTTTAAGAATATGATCCTTTTTTGAACACTATAAATCGATATATTTATGAACAATAAGATAGACAATAGTATTGTGGGATGATGCGAATCTCTCTCTCTATCTCAGCAGACTCTGGTCCTTAGGTAACAATAACATGGTCACATTCACATAAAAATATTCAAATTCCTATTTTGTTTTTCTAAAAGTATTTTTTTGTGGTGCCATAAACGGTCCCTTGACATCTTTTTTTACGTCCAAATTGAGTATTTTTACAAAGGAGAATATATCCAATATAAATTGCAAAAATATATCTCCGGCATTCATTTTTCCTTTACTGTCTTATGCATTTTGCAACGCAGGGTGGTTTCTTAGCAGTGCTTTATTTTTAGGAAGAATACTGAAACCTCCAGGCGGCAGTGCTAGAAAAATTCACTTTGTTTGGCCTTTTCTGCTCCCTGGTTCCTCCCTTAAACAGCAACATTACAAAGGAGTGCGGCTCGCCGAATCATACAGTATACAGTAACTTCACGGGCTAGAGAGTGCAAAAGGAAGAAAGTAGGTTAATGGCGAAACGTCTAGCTATGAATTATTTCATGATATTGTCTCAATATTGTCGTTAACTATCTGTCGCCAATCTTAATAGTTAATAATTGGCGATTGATTGGAAATGTAAAATGGACAGAAGCTACCTAAGTACTCTTTATAGAGAAGTTTAACTGATTATTATTTCCTGTTCCCAACGCCGAAATAGCAGTGTTTTAGGATGGCTTACCAATTACATTACCGCTAAAAAGGCGGGAGGAAGGGAGCAAGACTTTGTGGCCAACATGGCGGTCTAAAGCGTATTGCATAAATTATTTTGTGCCTATGTTAAGACCTTATGATTGATTCTACAGTAAATCATAAAATCTGCCTGCCAGTAATAAAAGAATCTTGACCGTTAACCCTTTTCATAGATAGTAGCCTCAGTTTAGTTTGCTCTTCCCGTGCATGCGTTTTGTCCCATAGAGATTGTTTTAATATTCAGAACATTTATAAACTAGGAATTGTTGAAAAAGTCAGCCCTATGAATCTTGATCGTGAAGAAGATTTTTTCATTTCTAAATTTAGAACTAACATCTTTGGCCTCAACAGGATGGTAGTAGCAGGATGATTCAAATTGTTTTTCTTTTTTTTCATATAAAGCTTTACCAGTTTTCAATTAATCAATAACGTTTCTACTGTACAACTTTCCCACTTTTTAATTTTTAGTTTTAGATTTTGAGTTCAGATATTAACCCTTTCCACTCTTCAAGGCTAAAGATGTAAATTTAGTTTACGAAGAATTTACCGCATTTTGTGCTGCTTCAATGCGTCTCCATGACACCTATAATTGTGCCAAATAGAACACTATTGTTTTAGCGAGTTTCTTGTAAACTTGCTGATACAGTGAATCATGAAATTGTTTCCTTTGGTACAATTATTATACGATTCATATTAACTTATGCAGATTTCCAAATCTAAAGTGATATTCATTCCCGATAGAAGGAAAAAGAGTACCCAAGATTCAACCACTAAGCGGTGTTGTTAGTTCTTACGAGTGCTGGTGGCTCTAGAACGATGATACTATTACTTTATGTGGTTGTGCTCCTTCGCAATGTTTCCTCTGCCCTTGAAGGTAAGCAATTCTACAAGATTCACGTGCAGGTCTGATTCCAAGTTAATTACCAGCTATTCATGGTAGTAGTTGGAAATGGGAGATATTTTGATAGGATTTCTCTCTACTATGATTCTCCAATTAATAAATGATATCACGTGAAAGCTGTTGAGGTTCCAGATCGTTCGAACTTCAAATAATATATCTTGAACAATAATTTCCAGACATTTCAGGCGAATATTCCTACTCTCTGGTGGACAGTGAAGGGACAGTGTCTAAAAATGGTCTTGGTCTGCTGTTTGCGAGTGACAACTCCACCAACGCTCCGGTCGAAATGGATAGTACACTTCAAGAGGATGGAAGCACTTGTGTGTATGATCACATATGCAAAATTGTTGGGTTTCAATATGCTTTTGATGTTTTCACATCGCTAGGACCGACAATAAAGGCAGGGACCGTTAATTTCAGATTTGGTAGTATTTGGTGTCCGACAGATGAAGATAGTTCTGGGATCAGCCCAACTTTCAAAGTGAAGAAAATAAAAAACAAGTCAAGCATTACTCCTGTGAATATCCTGTTGGTTTGTGGGCCAATTAAGCCTGCAAATATAAATGTAGGTGCACCGTGTCCTATCTCTGTTGAGGGAAATTTTCTCAAGAGAGTTTGTATGGAAGATTTTGGCAGAGTAGTCCTCCAGTGTCACAACTCAGAAACTGTATACACATTTGCTCCCTATGTAGTGGATTCTTCACCGGAGATGGTAACTTTCATGACTGGTATTTGTGAAAACGATCCATACTTTTATCAAAGCTGTGGAATGACCTCGACCTCTGATGACAGTTTTAATGCGAACAAGGGTGCCATCTGCAATAATTTGATCGGCCACTCTGAGACAACATTGACCGTTCATAAAAGACACCCTTTTAGGACTCTGTCCAGAAACGAGGTATGTGGCTTGAAATCAAATTTCACACTAAAACCTTGCCAAAATGGTAAATCTAATTGCAACAAAGACTTGATAAAAGACTTTTGTGTAGCCAAGAATGAGACTCAAACTGAACTGCCAAGTGGCCGTACCGCTTTCACCTCTAAGGTATGCAATGGACGGTGTGATGACCATTACAGATGTGAGGATGAAGCATTGTGTAATGGGTTTCTCTACGGCACCTACTGCACTGGGTACGATGGGACTCCAGCTTATGTCAAACCAAGTGAGGTTTGTGACGGCTATTCATATCATTCGTGTGGGGAGGGTATAGACGACGAAATTATCTGTCCTGATCCTTCATCCTTGTTAAACCATGAAAAATGTACTCGGTATTTAAATTCAGGCAATCGTAATTCAGCGTTCAATTTAATCGAACTTTTCAATAAAACAAGATGCACTGCTCTCTCACAATTATATTCGGCACACAACTCAGAAGATTTTAAACTTTCCTCTCTCTGTGCAAACTTTATGGACCAAACAAACTGTTCAGACCCTAATCGTTCCTCAGTAGTTTGTAGAATTCGAGGCTATTTGTCAACAGTGTCAAAGTTTTTCGTCTGCCATGGTCAAAATGACATTCCGTCGTTATGCGACAATGGAATTGATCAAGTTTGTCAAGACAGACAAATATTTCTAACCTGTAGACTACACAAACATCAACTGTGTGATGATATAAGGGACTGTGAAGATGCCTCTGATGAGGATTTAGCAATCTGCCGTTCCATGACTGATAGAAAATGCACCAGAGCATTTAAGCATGACAGACCGCTGAGGATACCACTGGCTTGGCTCGGAGACCGAGAGGAAGACTGTTTAAATGGAGTGGACGAGCAGGAAGTATGGCCGAGCTGTGGAAAAGGGAGAACGAAACGATTTGTTGATTCAGACAGCGTTTCTTGTGGGGAGGTGTTTCTCTGCAGCCACCAACAAACCGATTTTGTTCTGCTCCCTGATTTATGTGATGGTATTGGTTCCTGTGGCAACGAGAAAAGGATATGTGATAAGTCGCATCTGGCTATTCCTACATTTGATAAACTAATAAACGTTGAGGGAGCAGATAGGAATGAAAAATTACTTTTCTACTGTTTGCCTGGGCTCAAAAGTCTGCAGAATTTGGCACACAAATGTGTGCATGAACATGTCGGCTTCTTAGGAGCACAGATTTTTGGAGTGAAAGAATTGGGAGTTGTCCTGCCCAATACCGGAATAAATTGTGACCATACATTTGGAGAAGTCTACGTGCTGCTAAGCTGTGCTGGTTACTGCAGTACTAACTCCCTTTGCCCAATTCGGAACAAAATTGAATACAACTCATGCCCTGGTCAATATTCCAACAGGATCTACACAGTTGCCGACAATAAGTTCTTGTCTTTTGTAACTGAATCGCGGGAAGGATACAAAAATGACAATTTCCTATGTGATAACGGGTTTTGTATAACGTATGATCAGGTTTGCAATCTTATTGACGAGTGTGGAGATGGCTCTGATGAACTTAACTGTACGAATGTTTTCATTTGTGATTCGAAGAACCAGCTCATACCCATTATTGAGAAATGTGATGGAAATATCGACTGTTCAGACTTTTCAGATGAATGCAACACGCATTGTGGCAAGGAGATAATTCAAAATTTGTTCTTAAAGATTTTATGCTGGCTTCTGGGAGGACTAGCCACTGTCTTGAACTTTGCATCAATTGTTAAAATCTTGTCTCAACTTAGTTTGAAAATATCTGCTGAAGCCCTTAATAACAATATTCTCATTTTGCTCATACATCTTGGAGATTTTCTGGTAGGTATCTACTTGTTGCAAATAGCAATTATAGATACAATTGTCTTTCGCAGTAAATACTGTTGGATGCAGATCAGATGGTTATCGAGCTCATATTGCAATCTACTTGGCATATTGAGTACAGTCGGATACCAGTTTTCTCTTGGATCAGTTACAGTCCTGAGTCTAAGAAGGGTTTTCAGAATAAGAAAAGGGATAACAGTCTGCGAAGATATTACTACAAACACCATTTGGAGTATTGCAATCAAGACCTTCAGTATTCTTGCACTGTCCTTCGGAGTGGCATTGGTGCCACTGATGCCTCATCTGGAAGATTTCTTTGTTAATGGAATGACTTATGACCCCTTCATTAAGCTTTTCATCGGGAGCCCAGGCAAAGATATCCATCTGAATATTCTGCAAGAGTATTATGGAAAGGTGAAAGAGAAGAACCTCAAGTGGAGAATAATAAATGGCCTCATTGATGACATGTTCTCTCATGACCACTTTGATAATGCAATTGGTCGAAAAAAGCTTGAATTTTATGGCAATGAAGGTGTTTGTCTCTTTAAATTTTTTGTGAATGCAGACGATCCTCAAAGAATCTATGTATGGCTCATTCTGACAATAAATATGAGTTTCCTTGGAATAGTGTCTGCCTGTTACATCCTAATCGGTGTGTATGCAAAGTCGAGTTCCCGTTATTTAACCAAGGAAAAAACGCCCACAAGAGAAAACATTCGAGGAAGAAACAGGAGGCTGCAGCGTAAAATATCTTTAATCATTGCCACTGATTTTTTCTGCTGGTTGCCCATAACCATAGTGTCTTGCCTACATTCAGCAAATGTGTTCAATGCAACTCCATATTATCCACTCATTTCAATAGTTTTTCTGCCAATCAACTCGGTAATAAATCCGGTATTGTACAATGATATTTTAGCTGACAGAACACAACAATTCTTTAGGAATCTTGTTAGAGTTTTCACGGCTACGGTAAACTTTTGTCAAACACAAAGGGTCATCCCTGAAGACTGTAAGGTGGCCCCAGATGACTCAACACACGGGAATTGTGGCCAAGAAACTTCTCAAGGGATGGAAATGCAGGACTTGTCACATGTCTATGACAGCCGTGTACACAGGTTTGAGGAGTGAAACTTCAAGCATCATTGACAATGCTGCACCATGTATAACTTCTTTGATGCTATCAATCATGTACTTCATGCAACAGGCAAATTTTACAACTATCATGAATGAACTGTGTAAGAAGGACGATGAGCACAGACGAAAATATCCCCAATTATTTAAGGATTTACCTCCGTATATTCCTATGTAACTCTGTCGGCCAATCCCACACTGCTGCAGATATTTAGAGAGTTAGTCAATTAATTTGTACAGGGCTCTTACTCTTTGTGGCTACTTTAATAAGGATCGTCAGGGTAGCAGGCTGATGATGTAATTATATAAGTTACAGGACCAGAATTTCTCGTCCCAACAAACTTTAGATTATGAATTTTCCTTTTGTTTGGAAGTAATGTGCAACTTAAAGATATTCTGTTTAACAGGAGAGTTGACTTGTAAGATCTGCTTTTTCAGAAGCTGTCGTGAGGCTTGTGTCTATCGTCCTCAGCAGCTTGCTTATATAGTTAAGTAACATACAATTCTGTTTGAGCGATAAAAGAAAAAAAAGCTTTGAGTTATGATTTGTGCAGTTTGAGAAAGATTTCAAGGTATTTTTGTGGAGGGGTCACAAATCATTTTTAACATACGTTTCCCAATATTGTTTGGTCGTGCCTATCTTCTCATTTGCCAACTGCTGTCTTTCTCTATTGGTTTTAGTAATGAGTGAGAGTTGTGGCATACACACAAGGCGGGTGGGAGATAAAGGGACTGGTGATAGACGAGAGTGGGTAGTTCGTTTATCTCGTTTTGGGCCAGGGTCGAGTGAGAGGGCCTAATTAGGGAGAGTTTGTTTAGGGTATTTTTAGCGGGGATTAGCAGTAGTTCAGTTTGAGCTGAAGTTTTAATCAATCTTTAGCTGTAGGATATATTGCTGCTGTAGTAAGCTGTAGTATATATTGCAGCTGTTATAGTAAGATTATTTATTTTAATAGATGTCTTATTTTAGTTGATTTTCTTCTATTAACATTTGTCATAAACTCGTATTTTTTGTAAAGCTAAAAAAACGGCACGTCTCACGATGGCACGAGTTGTTGCACAAACTATCGTGAAATGCACAATTTTCTGCGTTATTGCTCAAGCAATATATTGCCATGCGACAAATCATCCAGGCTGCATCCAGAGTCAGGTAATTTATCCTTGAGAAATAGATCAATTTTTTAAAATACGGTTTTTGGTTGCTCCCGACTTATCTAAGAATATCAGATTTAAGTTATGTGTTTCATTTTCCGAGGTCAAAAGTTTATAAAAAGTTTATAGAATTGTTAGGTTAGATGATCAATAATGTCTTTCAGACCTATTTTCTGCAGTTGAAACGTGCAATTGGACACCTGTTTTAACCAGCATTGGAGTGTGGATTAAGCACGATATTCAGATCAACCCCTTTCTACTAAAAACAAGCTATGTCCAAGAAAGTCTTGCGATGATAGAGCTGTGTAGTGAAGATAAATGCGACGTGCTGATGATATCGGTCCTGAATTGGGGAACAAGCAGAATTAGTATCCTACGATCTGGAGATTGTACCGCGGACTATGAAATTAACTTTACACCTCAGAGAGCAGATGTTTTTTGGACATTCCAGAAGATGGGCTCAGCGATGGAAGTTAGATGCGAAAAGGAAGTTGCAGCAAGAATAGAGTTTAGTGACTCTCTTGATGAGGAGTGCAGAAGGTGGCCAGAAAGTTACACTTGGATACACTTTAAAGAACATGACACTGCATCCATCGCTTATTGCACCATGCATAATGGTATGTTTATCTTATATTAATATGTTACATGATATCAGATATGTTTATTTAGTAATTTCTATTGATGTTTAACTTACATTGATATAATGATTACTGATTAATCAAATATCAAACGTGATGATAACATTGCTTGAAGGTATTAGGCCAGTGCTAGCGCCAGGTAAAGAGATAAGATAGATAAATAATACGTAAACTATTTAAAATTACACATTTTGACCATCTTTTTTGAAAAGAAGAAGTCCACAACCTTAATCCAGATATATATCCGGGAAATCGACCAACGTAATCAAAACTCAAGATATAACATTGTATATAAAATTAAAGTACCTTGAGTTGTTTGTTTCCTTTCGCCGTTTTTAATCCAATTATGACGTGACTAACAGTCTTGCCATATCCCCCCATAGCACTCTCAGTCTCACAGGGGGTCAGCTCTGTTACTTCCCCCTCATACACCTCCTTTGTCTCCTTAATCCGCAGTCCTATAGCTCTCCTGAAGTTCTCCATCAACACAGCTGTTTTCTTCACCTATGGGTTAAAGTTCGTACTTGTAAGGTTGCGTTTCATGTAATTCCTGGCTGAAACTTCAAACAAACTTAACTATTTTCAACTTTTTTAGAGTCATTATTTGGTTAAACTTCCAATATTTCCCCTGCCTACTAAATGTTCTTTCACCCCATCTACTAATTGATGGGAATATTAAATTCTTAACAAAAAGACATAAGATCTAAAAAGAAGTAGATAAGAATTAAGGGTTAAATCTTACCTCAGAGGAATATACTTCAGAGGCGACCATTGGACAAAATGGTACTTTAGAGCCAAGTTCTTGAGCAATAGCCAGAGCGAGTGCAGTTTTTCCTGTTCCAGGAGGACCTGCCAGCAGGATTGCTCTTCCTGCCATCTTTTTAGCTTTTATAAGCTCCACGACAATACCACATGCCTGAAAAATGTATGATGGTTCTTGGAATTAAACACTTTGTACGCTTAAAGTGTGTAATCAATGTAACAGTTCTAAAACATGTTTATCTCTACTAGTTTAGTGCAGCATGCAGGTGTCCAAGTGATTCCAAAACTTATGGCCCTAACTAAATTTAGTAAATTTAGTTTGCTATAAATAGCACTAGCTACTACTCAGAATACCTTGAATGTTCCACCAAAGTTTCATAAAATTCGGTGGCCTACAGTTAAGCTCCAGCAGGTATCTGAGTTACCATTGGGGACAGATCATTATGCAAGAGGAGGTCTGTGGTCTTATACGAAATGCCAGATTGCCAAAGTATGGTGGACTCATCAGCTATTATAAATGAGTTACTGTTTGTAAATATCTAAATCAGTAATTGCCCACTACCCAATAGGTTGCCTTATGCCTATTACCTAAAAATAATGGTGTCTTTAATTGAGGGCACCTCTAAGTTGGGGTACCAATGAATTAATGTGAACCGTTAACTATGGAGCCGAACTTTTCATAAGCCGACCAGACACATCTTTGAACATGGAGTGACTTCGATCATGACCAGAGTTAGCTTCCAATAGTTTTTATAAATCAAGCCACAAACGTAAGAATTAACGAATTTTCACTGAGAGTGGACAATTTCAAATGAAATGGATTTTTTGACAATTTGCCGGGAAATGTGATTAAATTTTTCCCCTTTATTGTGTTCAGCGACTTCCAAACATAAGAATACATAGCTGTTTTGAACACCTTTGTAGATTATATAATTGCGATCTTTTATATAATGTTACCTTTATATCTTAACCTTCTCCCTATAGCAAGTCTTGTATATAATGTAAATAGAAGTTTGTACAAAGAGGACAGAACCCGTGGACCCTGAACACCGGCAGGGTAATATCGCAACACGGGTATAGTTAGAGTTCGTCTGTCCGTGTTAGTTCTTTGTTTTCAATCTTTATAGCTTCTTAACTACTCGCTAGATTTAGAGTGAGACTTCGGGTATGATTTGCTAATATCGTTAACCCTCAGGTTTTTGTTTTGGTTCTATTTTGGTGTTCGACGAGAGGAGTCGAACTGCTAGTACACGTGAGCTGTGTACGTGAGCTAAGAGCCGGAGATCAAGCTGAAGGAAAGCTTAAGAACGTAACAGAGTTACAGAGATAAAGCTGGAGGATAGCTTGAGAACGTAATAGAGTTACAGAGAAAAAGCCGATCATAAAGCTGGAGGAAAGCTTAAGAACGTAACAGAGTTACAGAGATAAAGCCGGAGACAAAGCTGGAGGAAAGCTTGAGAACGTAACATAGTTACAGTGAGTTTGTCATAAGTTCACCAAGATCCACCAATCTCAAAGGATTTAATATTGAAGAATCGAAGAACTGTTAACTTAGTGTTTTGATAGTTGAGAAAGATTTATTTGTATTAACAAAAAACATCTCACACACATTCACTCACAACATCGGTTATCTGAGTGTGCAGATAGTGTTAACAGAGTTCTTAACCAACTGTTTCAGATTCTACTTCTTGATTAATTTGTGTGTTTCTTTTGTTCTAACTAAATCCCTAGTATCCCCTATATCCTCTATTTAAACAACCTTTGTCAAACAATCAAGCTATTTTTGCTTCTTTTCTGAAGTTTCTTGAGCACAATTTGTGCTCAAGAAATGAGAGATCACTTTACCCATAGAATATGCCTACCATCAGGTCACGTGATTACAATGGTCAATGATCACGTGATCAAAGTCGTAACCAATCATGTGACTGAGTGAGGGTCACGTGAATTTGTCAATAGGCTGCATGCCGCACTGCACTGGCTTGGCTCTCCCTTTTTATTGGCCAACTATTTGTAAGAGTCCTATCGTGAGCTGGGCAAAAATATATGCCTTTGGAGTTTGGAGCAAGATTTAAATTTTCTATGGTCACATCCTAAGTCCTAGTTAATCTTCTCAAGTTATAGCAAATTAACTTAGATCAGTTTTAAGTGATTAGTGAAGCCCACACCTTTTTTGAATCTTTTATACTTCCAACTGTACAATCATACAAATAATTTTAGCTATGGAATAATTCATGAAACAACAGATTAACTGTGATTCTCAATTTTTGTAACAGCAAAATGATTAACACTACATTTATCTTCCTTTTCATCATGATCACAGTTTCAAAGAAAACCATATTTATTACACCATGACTATTAATGACTATTAACTACCCTGTTTATTCAATTTACAAAATATACCTAAGATACTATTTTCTGTTCAACGATTTGTAAGTAATATTCTAGTTATAAATGCTAAATGTAAAGTCCCAAAACCAAAGTGTCAAAAAAGTGTAAAATAATTCACCTCTCTAGCAGGTTCCTGGCCAACCAAACCAGCAGCAACTTGCAGTGCTACACCCTTCTCATCAACTCCAAGACCTTTGACATGAGAGTGAGCAGCAATTCTTTGGGTCTTGGCAGTGGACTTTACTTCTTCGATTTTCATGTCTCAATCTTGCCTACTACAAAGTTAAACCATTAAAATTCATCAGATAGCAATGAACAGTGTTAACAAATCAATATATTTAGCTAGCATTGCAACACAAATTTTGAATTTAGATATTTTATATAGAAAAGAAATCAGGTGGTCATAAATTAAGTGGCCAATTCAGTGAAATAATTATGTGAATCTGAGGTTATTTTATAAATTCAGATTCAAGAGAGGCCGAGCAATAACCCAATAATATGCACTTATGGCTTTAGGGACCAGTGACAGGTCTGGCCAGTGGCCAGTCCACAGGTTAACCGTAAACTACTTCTTCCTATCCCATGCAACATCTCTCACCAAATACAAGTTTTTTTAAACTGTTGAACTAGGCATATATTTTGACAGTGTGCCCTGGGTGTAACTTGGGGAGGACTTCTGCAGCAGAGAGGTATCAACTCACAGTGCCAATGTAAAATTAATTTTTTAACTGCTATATATAGATGAAGATATATTTATTGATTTGTTACATGTATCAATGGTATGAAATGAAAATTTACTTGTTTGATTGAATTTACTTGTTTGATAGTTTTAAAAACAGGTTAATCTGGCCATCTGGATATGCTAAATTGTCGAGCACTTGTTCGGACACTCTTTACCATCTCTGAGACAACAGGATATTTTTCGTGGATTGCCATCTCAGTGAAATCTTTTCTGGTCCTCTGAATCAGAGGAAGGGGCATTTCTGCTGTTCTTTGGACAGGGAAGTAGGAAACTGTTACCGTTGCTCTGATCTATAGCTCCAAGCACCCACTGTCTTTCTTGTTTGTTTTAAATCAGGATTGAAGTCTTTTTAGACCTATTTTTGAGTTTTAAAGAACGATGTAGCTTATATTTGATAATTTTATTAAATTGGAGAAAATCATAATAGAAGTAATTTTTAATGCTATCTTCAATGTATGTGTTCCGCATGATGTCTTGTTGCGCACGTGTGTGCCTGCCCTGAGGAATCTTGTGTTCTGGTGGACAGGTGCACGCGGCGCTTGTAGCCAAGTCGTGCGCGCACCATGCTGGGCCAACCCGTGTTTCATATTTTTTAGCACTGAGAATGAGATATTTATGATTTCAATTATATTAAATGCTGAAAATAAAAATTTCAGCCAAATATCAAAAACGACAATGGCTGCTTACCAAAATCCGTCTTACATACTTGTTCAGCTCTATTTAACTATTTCAACACTACAAATTAAATACATCTCCAAACCGGTTGTCTATTTCTGTGAAAGATTATTCAACTTGATCTGTGTTTCATTATTGAAGCTTTTCTTAGATCTTAGAGCTCTACAATTTACATTTTCTAACATAATTATCGCGGGCATTAACGACCAAAAGAGGCAAAATCAAGTTTGAGATAGCCTGTAGCAGACAATTCCCCAACCTAATGCTTCTAAAGATGCACACGAGTGTGCCATTCAATACTATGCATGTGGCACACAAATTGCTCGTTGCTTCAGTAAGTAGCTAAAGTGGTTCTTCAATAAATCATTAAATTCAATAAAACTATAAATTAAAGTTTCTTGGCATTTATTACAAAGCAATCAATTCAAATTTAAAATATAATAAAGCCCTAGAGATGGGTCCCGCTAAGCTTTGAGAAAATGTTACCTGGGTACCTCAGTCTTTACTGTATACGACACGAAATAAACGGAAAGGCCTAAGGCCACACAGCACCCGGTAAGAGTCGTAATGTAGTGTAATAATTTAAACCTTTTAAATGGCCAACGACCTTGCTTTGAATAAATCATATGCAGCCAACAGTATAATCAGATAAGTTAACTTAGATCAGCTAAACAAATTAGGACAATTCAATTTCACTCATCAGAACTAACTGTTATTTATGCATGACCTTCCAAAACAATTTGTTACCTCTATTCAACCTCAAGTTAAATAAACAAGTTTTTAAGTTAAACATTGAATGTGGAAAATTAAAATCATGCGTTCTCTTTAACCTTACAGCAGCTATATCAAACTTTTCATTATCACTACAGCTAACTTCTCTTGCTGAGAGGCGTTCGAGATCAGGAGACCTGATGAGCTTTATAAAGCTAGCCAGGGTTTATCCCATTTGTTCTAAATCTTAAATTTTAGTAGATCAGGTAAAAGTAAAGTTTCCAAAATTAATCGAATTCGTAGGAATTGTTTAAATGATAGGGTAATGTCCTTTTGAAATAAGCTACCCATAGAGGTGAAGGTTGCTAAGCCAACATAGCCCTGTGGCTCACGCTGCGCTCACCCTTCAGGAACGCGCACATAGCTTTTGCGTCGCGCGTCCGTCCTAATTTTGCGCTAAGCTCGCACGCGCACGCAGGGATTTACGTGTTTAGCAAAACAAATCACTGTGCCAGCTCTAGGTTTATAACGCGATCCAAAATTATTGTAGGTTGATAACCTACTGTCGCGCCATCACGCGCATCGCCCGTTAACGAAATTAGGACGGACGCGCGATTGTTCTAACCAAAGCCCTTAATTTGCTGCTACGCCACCTCAGGGCTAGGCAACGTCTAGCAAGCTGAATTTGTTTATCATGTTGGTTGTGTCTCGCGCTACGTTTAAAAACGGACTCAACACAAATAGAAGCTACTCAGTATTTTGTTAAACTTGAATTGGCTGTTTTGCTAGTTGCTTTTATTTTATTTGACCAATTTATATGTTAGGTTTTCATCACCTATTTACGATTGCTTCAATTGTGGAATAGCTTTAGGGTGAGAAAAGGCCTAAATTGGCAATATCCTCCCCTCCGTTGCTAAACACGTATATTTTTGTGCAACGCAAAAGCTTACACTTAAAGCTCGCACTTATTCGCGTCCCGCGATAGGGCGCACGCAGCGCGAGCCACAGGGCTATGTTGGCTTCTAGTAATATTCTCCGTTGTCTGGCTGATCCCTTCAGATATTGGAGAAATTTGGATTTTTACAAATTCAAGTGTTGACTTCACAAATTTGTGTAAGCTCTATGTGAATGTGTTAAATGTCCTAGGTAAGAATGGTATAGCTATATGCGTAAAAGGTTAAGAGATAATGTTATTTCATTTATTTAATGTCAAGGTCTGGATTTATCGTGAAAGGATTGGGTTATGTCTAATGATGACTTTTATCTAATTTGTGTTTTTGTCAGTTGATACGAAATTAAAGAAACTTTTATCTAATTCAAGAAACAAAATGTCAATTCTACTGATCACGAAATGTTAAAGGCTAGCCACACCAATTAAATTGATCTCTCTAGAGGTGGAGGTTATCACTTTTACATTTTTGAGTCATCCCAAGATCTATAGACTTAATTAGTTGTCAAATAATACTTGACCAAACAACTTTATATAATGAGCACGGCAACTAAATTATCAGATCGGCTGACGTTGTGGTAGACACAAAAGCGTATTTAAGCACGTGTTCTCCAATACCCCGTCAGCTTGATCTACACTATTGTAAAGGGATTGCCATCCACATAGCTTATATTTTGTTTTTTATATTGTTCTTACTGTTAGTATCGTAACTATAGTATAAAACTGAAATTTTTGTTCAAGTTAAACAAGTTTTATTTTATCGTCTGCAATGCAATGTTATACACAATAGATATAGAATTATATATTCTTCCGCTTTCCACGAAAATATTGTAATTGTATTAAATAAACACTTCTCATAGTCGATAGTAGTTCTTTTATGAATATAGTAGTTCATCCATGAATAATAAATATCGCTTCAATACCATTTAAAGAAGTACACAATGATAAGAAAACAACAAATTAAGAAAACAACAAATTTTATTTACAGCACTTGTAATCAAATCATAAATATATCTTATTCTCACACTCGTATAGTGTGGGTTGACCCAGCATTGACCGCAGATGTGACGACGCGCACGTACGTCCGCCAACGCGCGCACTGGCCGAACGGCGCACGCGCGGCTCAACATCCATTGTCAATGCACGCAAACATG
>JH154143.1:148794-177106 GCA_000226015.1 Mnemiopsis leidyi | reverse complement strand
ATTGAAAGGTATGATGGTGACTGAGGAATTACCTGACTGGAGACCGATACACTACATTGAAAGGTATGATGGTGACTGAGGAATTACCTGACTGGAGACCGATACACTTCATTGAAAGGTATGATGGTGACTGAGGAATTACCTGACTGGAGACCGATACACTTCATTGAAAGGTATGATGGTGACTGAGGAATTACCTGACTGGAGACGATACACTACATTGAAAGGTATGATGGTGACTGAGGAATTACCTGACTGGAGACGATACACTTCATTGAAAGGTATGATGGTGACTGAGGAATCTTGCTCTCCATGGTCTGCTCCCTCGTGGATCTTCAGTTTGGAGGCGCCATACTGTCTAAGACGAACAAACACAGGCATCGTTCAAGAGTTCTAAATAACCGCTTCTTTCACCGCTTTCGTGAAGTTATAAAAGGTTGGCTGCAGCTGTGACAAAGGCACACTTGTACAATTGTTGGTTGTATCAACGGAAAGAAAAGGAAAAGCAATGTGTTATAAGTACATGATAAAAGTAAGCCAGAGAAAAGAGAGAAGAACTTTATAAAAACGAGTCGGGCATGCTATAGTACCCTCAAGAATTCCAAAAATTACCCCTACACAAATGTGCCGTGCGTGTGTGCAATTGCAATTGGTCCGCTTTCCCGACAAAGACCCTTAAACGGTTAGCAATAATTGGCTCCTAGGAAAATACGGTTTTGGTAAACGGCACCGGTGAAGAAACGCTCTGCGAAAACGGTTGGCACGGCAGCTAAAAATAGACCGGATGAATTTATAGATCGTCAACTGTGCTCTTTTTCAATTGTTTCCGTTTGGGTACTTGGCCCTTATCTGTATCGAACTGACATACGGTAGAGCAAAACGAGTCTGTCGAACAGAGCTAATTGTTAGGTGTACAAGATGTTAAAAGCGCGTGCAACTCAAGCAATATAGGCAAACAGGATACGTATCAGAACGCTTGGTGGGAGAAAGGCGAACTGGTGAAGCTCCAGGGAGGTGATAAACACCTGTCATTACCGGGAATTCCGTCAATTAGAACCTTTGCTGTTGTTCCGCACTTGGAGTTAGAGGGGGTGATGGGGAGGTGGTGAAGTTTGGAGAAAATGCATTGATTTCTATTTTTATTCTATACGTCAACTTTAAGTTTGGGTACATAGGTTGTGTGATTGTGTTGTATTTAACTATTGCCTGGTGAACTGATAGCTTGTGAATCTAGTTTGACGTGAAAACTGCCGACAGCATTACCAGCATCAATAACCATAAGCAAGAAAACAGGGGCTGTTGACTTACGAAGATTTTTAAGGAAAATAGAAATAGAGTGTTCCACTATGTGGGGCTGATAACTAGAACTTCCGCCTCCTTCTTCGTCATCAAACTTCCCCTTCTCCTGCTTCTTCTTTTTCTTCTTTTTCTTAGAATCGCTGTCCGTGTCCGATCTTTGTGACTTAAGTCGGATGAAAACCATCTGTAACCCTTTTGAAGTCTTGAAGATACTGATGTTGCAAGTTGCTACCTACAACAGCAATAACCTACTTCTAGCCGCGGAGAATATTGCACCCAGCGGTTGGAGATGTCTTTAGAAGCATCAAACGCAGCCTTTAATAGCGATAGCCAACCTAAGATTCATGTGAACTGTACTGCCAAAGAAGTGGAATTTATATATAGCGATAGCTGCCAAAGAATTGATGCGATTAAGTTCAATGCAACTAGAAGAGTACTTATATAAAACGTCATCCAAAATTTTGTTTGCTCTATAGTTCTATACCTATTCAGTTCCGGACTTACTTGTTTCAACAATAACTTTCTTAGGTAATTTCTACCACAAAAGGAGCAATGATGCACTCCCTTTGATCAAATTGTTATTGCTTTATTGGCCACATTATTGTGCTGAGCTTTTTATTCTAACAGTCATTAGTCAACATTTGTTTTGTGCTTATAATGAGAAAATAAGTTATTTGATTAGATGTTATTCTTTTATTGAGTAGACCGTCAGAAATGATCTATCATAGTGACTAGTGGCATTACAGGATGTGAGTTGGTTGATGGCATAGCTTCGTCACTACAAGAACGCCTGATCTATCATAGTCAATACATAACGACCCTGCAGTTTGGTTACTCAATCAGTCTACCCATTTCCCATAATTATTCTACTTACACCTTGAACGAACTAAAGGGTAAATGTGGATGCTTTGCTTACCGAGCTGAAGTCTCTCAATCAAAGAATCGATTTTCACCAACATAGACTCCTTCCTGTTTTCTCGAAAAGTTCGGCCCATCTGTACTCGAGGACTTACTTCAGTCTCCGGATATCGGAACTTGTACATCCGCTTCGCGGCGTTTGCGGAGAGATCCCCGTAGTAGATGTGCTGGGATACCAGGTGGGTGGGGTCCTCCTCCCACGGGAATGCCATGATATTTTTGGAGAGATCTCCGAGATCGCAGAATCAACCTTGACGGAAAGTAAAACTGACCAGCAACCGAAAATTGTTGGCTTATTAACAGAAGAAACTGAAACTTGAATGATCGGAGAGCAGTTAACGTTTACCGGATAACCAGGACAAATGAACCGCAGGTCGAGGTCCTGTATACGACAGAATATATAGGATGGATTTAAAGCTTCACACAAACCCAGGTATTATTGGATCTCGGCAAAACAGTCTGGCTGAGATTTCTCGTTAGACCCGGTAATCTATTCGCACGTGCGACACTCGGGTATATCACGTGACCTTGCTCAAGCTCTCCGATTGGAGGACCCAGTGTTGTTGCAACAGCGTTGACAGTCGTACTAAACCAAGACAGGGTTCTTATTGTGGGGAGGCCGACTTCATGCAGCATTCTATAGTGTTTTCAGGTCTTACCTCTGTTAATGGACATGCTCGATAATTAGATTAGCTCTGCTTGATGAGCAGTTTCACTGATTCGTGAGATATATAGCACAGCAGATAATCGGGCACGGTGTCACGTGACACATTGGAAGTGCTGGTCAGGTTGGGTTCGGTGAGACACTTTAACACCTGTTGGCTGGGTTTTTGTGTGACTAGTCCGTCAAACGGCATACGTTTGGAAACAGCTTTTAACAGAATAATATGAATTAGAGATAATTATTAACTTATAGTTTAATAAGATTATAATTCAATAAAATTCATGCGGCTAGGTACCTATGTGATATTTACTGCGTTATAAAAGCGACCGTCTGAGGACTTAGTTGATAGTTCACGTTCTGAAAGCCTAGAAGTACTGATTTTGAAGTTGCATATTCTATACAAACTTCTTAAGTTACTTAGTTAATATGCCGTAAAATAGTTTCACACCCTTGTTTTAACTCTTGTTATAAAGAAAAGAGGGCTGTCACTTTGATTTAAACTTTTGATTTCTTTAAAACTAATATTTTACAACGAGTTTTACAATATATTTATAATCTAATATATCGCTCTGCACACAAGAGGAAAAGAGCGGTGTGGATCTGTCCGTGAAGGGGATGAAAACTTAAAATTGCGCGAGATTTTAGGAGACTTGGAGACCAAAACGTCATTACATGAAAGGCGTAATGTTCACTACATGCATGCTGACATGTCAGAGGACTGAAATCGACACTTATCAGAGGGAATTGAAACTTCAGCAAAAAACCCTAAAACTCATGCAGGCCGCAAGGCGGACTAAAAACAATTGAAAATTAATCACGAGGAAAGACATGCAGTTATGACAGTAAAAAAACACTGTTAATAAACTGTGATGATATCTGATCTCAAAAGTGAAACGAATACATTGGAGTTAGTTTAGTTAGCGACAAGCCCAACATCGCTGACGGATGATTACTATAAAGTAGGAATGAAAGGAAGTTTACAACGCTGCCCAATTCAACACAAAACTCGCCATACTTGTCGCATTTATTGGTGGCAAATAATTGACCCACTTCCGAAGGGAACATGGCTTCATCACAATTGTTAATTAGGATCGACCAGCTGTTATTTGTGGATAAGATCGTATCGATCTTCAGGAAGTGGAGTCAGGAGTGGGGACATTCAGCTGCTCTTAAAATTATTTGCAACAATGGCAGACTATAAGGGCTGCCAATTATAGCAAAAAAGCAGATTGGATTCATACAAGCTATTCTTTACTTAACACCATAGTGTGGTATTTCGTTAATTTTTCTCCGTTTTGACTTCGTCAATTTTGAACTGACATGAATCTCATTCCTCATATCAACAACACAACAACCATAAAACTGTTAACGCATGTTAATGTGATTTCTTTAATCAAGTTACTTTATTCACTATTTGGTTAACACCTACTTAAATTCGGACGTGTGTGATCGTGTTGATCTTTGTTGCAAAATTGTTGACTAATTCTGGCATCAACAATTGTTAAAACCAAAATGAATTTAAAACTTTCAAAACTACTATTATACAAATAATTTGAGTGTCCTGATGACAGCGTATAGTAACGCAGAAATATATCAATGAATTTCCAATAAATCCTTCATCTTTCACTCGAGTCAAGAAGAGAATAACAAAAACACTGTTAAACTTAGCTTCTGATGCGACTCAAAAACGATTATCCGATCATTCAGTTAAAATACAAACCGTCCTACAAAGCATAGATAGAAACAATATCAAGTTACGTAGAAAAGTACCGAATTGAATGAAGACTTCTTGATACACATAGCTGGTCCAGTCGTTAAACTTCTTGCTCAGTTTGACCTGGTCCCTCTGCAGGACTTTGTGCTTCAAAGCGTTCGAACGCTTCCTCAGCCTCGCAAAGAAGGGCATCTCCGCACCCTTTCCTGCGAGCCTAGTCCAACTTGCTGCTGTATTTTCGTGCTCTATAAGTCCAACGAAAAAATCAACTCCGATACAAAACGAGAGAAATCGATAATGGGGGTGATACGGAATGTTTTTGCGCAACCTATGCCATGTGTCAACTTAAATCAGAAATAGCTATAAATAGTGTTTTTGTCCAAGAGAGGTTTTAATGCTATGGTGGATTTTGTTTGGTTTCTCTAATGGGATAACAGCGGTTCGGAAACGTCAAATGAGATTATTGATTTACCCCGTTAAAGACACTAATGAATTTTTAGTAACTTTACGACGGACTGCCAAATGATATAAAATCTTGGGTAATTTGTCCAGTAGAAAACTTTGCGGTATCTATTTTGCGAATCTGTCCGTTTTTTATTGTGTAACTAATTGATGTATTTCGTTGTCTTGTTTTGCCTAATTCTAGATCGTATCCTGCAGATATCTCAAAGTGTGCAAGATCATATCGGCTGTTTGTTAAATAGGAAACCTAGCATATGATCATGAGATTTCAATAAGAATGAAGTCGTTAAAATGTAGAGATATTGAAATTTCTTGGCGAGGGTGAAACTTGAATAATCTTTGATATCAAACCCATAATAACTACAAAGCCAGTAAAATGAGTATATCTAGAAATGATGATAAGCTTACTCCGAAATTGATAAAAACCTCTTTTCGGCTTACCATATAAAACAAAGTATTTTTCAAAGACACATCTGTTGTCGTAAGCTGTAGGGACCCGTTTTACGCGATGAGCCGAAGTAAAAAGCCCGCCCCGATTACCGAAGTTGCTAAAGAAAGGCATTTCAACTTGATCTCGAAAAACCTTTTTGTAAAATAAAACCCAGTCCAAAAATATCTGTGAAAGAAACTGAAACGGAAATCCGACTTTTGGCAGTGTAATTACAGAGCATAACGACTCAACTAATGAAAATTTACACAATAGATTACCAGTTAAATAGTTGGAGGATATTGCAGCCCAGGATTCTGACAGTCTCCTAAAATCTCCAAAATCCGACCATTTAGACTGCGCCAATTACTATAGTTTCATAAATTACTTGTTTCATTAGCTGTCGAATAAGACTATATCAACAAAAATGATCTCGATGAAATGGAAATCTATGGAAAAGATGTGGCAACTTTTCCGGTCCAAAGAACACACGACCGTCAAGTTCCGTAGTTATAAGAGTCTAAAAGTTCCTGAAAGCTTCGTGATCGGCGTTTAGCATTGGTATTTGTGGAAACTAAAAATAGTGTTTAACGAGACATGGTTGGGAATACCATTCGTTTTAATTTTAGGAGACTTTTGAAATATTTTCTTACTTTTATATACTTTTATTATAATGGCACTTCTTTGAAATATTTGCCTACTTTTATACACTAGCATTTCTTTGGGTGATTTGGTAAACTACCTGGCGGGCTAAAACATGGTTAGAGCAAAATGAATGCTTGGTTTGGATTCGCAAACTTACTGTATAAGTGTAATTCAATGCTCAAAAGTTGAGTCTCATATCAACATAACCATAAATATTTTAGGTTTTCATGACAATGACAAATATTTTCAAACTCATAAATTCTGCAGCTAGTAAATAACTTATATGTTTAGATTAAACTCGGAAACTTCGTACCGTCAATAGAGTCAAAGAAGTTTGTCCAGTCGTCCATATTGTGAATGCAATGCAAGTGCCAGTTGTAAAGTTTAATCGATTGTTAAAACAAAAAAAAACATGCAGCTTTAACTTGTTATAGCTGCTATAAATTGGGCTTGTGACTGGAAAAATAATGATGGGACTGACACTTTAATTGTAAATACCGCTAACGATAACGCGAAATGATTCAAAAATTGATATTCTGATATAAATATTGACATTTATACAATATTTTGAAACTGCGTGTCTACATCATTCATCTGACCGAAAAATTTTTTCGATTATAACTGCTGACCAACTAGAGCTATCTATCATTGTTTTAATCGGCGAAACCTAACTCTTGTTCTCGATTTCGTTTCCAATTTTGTAAAATGGCGCCCAAAAGAGGCAAATGATGTTTGAAGGAGGTCTTGTATACGATCATGATCGCGGTGTCAATAATTGGCTCATTGGAAAGCCCAGGCTAGTTAATGGAACTTCTTCATTGCAAATTTTCATGAAGTAAAATGTATAATTATTACTATTAACTCCTTACTGTATAAGATGAAGTGCTTCTCAAAGACATATCGGTTTTCTTTATCCGTAGGAACTCTTTTAACTTTATGCACAGGCTGGAACATGCCCCGCGTAGCGAGGTTCAAGAAAAATGGCATGATGCAGAGTCAATTCAGATCAAAATTCAGCAACTTTCGATGAGAAAAAGTACATGCAATGAGTTTAAGCAGGTCGCCTGGTTACCAGGAGGATTTTTGCTGGTGTCACGTGGACTTGGCCTTATTTGCTCGATGATAATCACATTAACGGTTAGACATATGTAAGGCTTAATGTTCGGCCACATAAACATAATGTTAAGTGTTTAGTTAATCATGACACCATTTGAAGGTAGATTCTTGTCATTCACTTAGCGCTTGCTCGTTTGTAATCTTTTAAGGTTTCTTGCGTGAGCTAGCTCGAGAATAAGGACGAACTTGGGCAGAATAACATAGCTCTGAGATTTGAAGATACTAAGTAGTTTACATGAAATTTCAATCATGCAATGATCTAAATGCATGATTCTAATTTTTAAGGTAATTCAGGATTTGATCCTTGGCACAATTGAGTATATCATAAAATAGAAACTGTTACTTCATATATGGTTTTTGCCAAGATCAATATTGTTGTTCACAACTTGGCTCGTCTCATTGTTCAAGACCGGCCGTTCTTAAATCCAACAGTTGATGAATTTTGTTCTGGTTGATAAAAAGAAACAATATTGGAACCATTCAAAACGATGCCTGTTATGGATACTTGGAAATTAAATTATGTAGCCGCATACCTAAAAAGCGATTAGACATTAGAGCAATTTATACCAACTCAAATATTATGTAAGGAACAGGTCGTATCTTTAAATACTTGAAAATATTGTGCATACGTTATTTCTAACTAAAATGAGCAGAATGCAATAAGAATAGAAACAAGTTACAATTAATTTTGAAAAAATTTTCGAATATTTGTTCATTAGTCGCCTCTGATACTTTTCTTAGTTGGCAAAATTTTTGTTCTTCTTTCGGAGGAAATTAAAAATACTGGCATCGTTGAGCATGCCGAAGGCGTAAAAAACAAATGCAAAGTAAGTTGAATACGGAAAGCAATAACTATGAACTATGTTTAATTCATAATTCAGAAGAACGAGAATAAATTGGGTAATAAAAGATGATGTAACAGTGAACATCTTACAATACCTTTATGTCCGGTTAAAAGTGAATAAACCGAGCTAAACCGGCTTAAACTGTTACACTCAATACAACCTGGCGAATCCGGCGATTTTCATTGTTTATGGCTCGATTCCAATGCTTTATAAAATGCACAAACCGTAACCATCACATTATAGCGCTTTTATGGACTGTGGAAAATGTACAATCACTTTATGGGTTTTGGATACACAACTTTCTTATGGGTTTTGCATCTAGTAGTTATAGCTGGTCCTTGAAAGTTTTCGTGTCTGGTGGCCTGTGCTGCATATTTTTGTACCTCTACAATTTCCCTGCCATTATATTAAAAAACCTAGAGTAGACTAATGTTGTGCAAATATCATGATAGTATATTAAACACTGATTTCCACGAAGGAACAAATCTAGGGTTTCCCACCTGTGAGAATGAGCTTGTGTTCCCATATGTCTTTCGTCGGTTCTGCGACTTTAACTTTGGCAAGGCCAAGATTCTTCCTCTCGTCTCCCTTGTTGAGTGTGTTGAGGCGGATTCGAATGAATGGCATCTGACATCAGCGTCTCTGCCGTCAGACAATCCTCAAATTGCCTTGTGGCAGTCCTAATCAACGATCCAGAAAGTGAGTAACAAAAGCTTTGCGGCGGAAAACAAAAATCTCGACCAAGACGCTAACAGACAAGAGTATCGATAAAGGCTTGCCATTAAGCATGACCAAAGGTGACCTACTTAATATACGACCGGGGGCAGGAGTTATAATTGTATTGAACATTTGATTATAACATATGCAGGGGTCCCTTGATGACAGCGTAGTAATTAACAATAAAGTAAAGTCAGACACAAACCACACGTAAATCAGACGTAACAGTCGCGAATTTATGACTTTTACGAGATTGACCGTAATGAAACTAACACCTGCATCAACAAAGGTTTTACTAGTCTTTAATACAATGGTGTAATTTTGTTATCATCTCAATGTTAAAGGCAGAAACCTGTGAAAGCTATAACGGGAAATGTAGAGCATTATAAAACATTAAAACAAGCTATAACATTGAAAGCTATAACGGGAAATGTAGAGCATTATAAAACATTAAAACAAGCTGTCTTGGTATTTTACTTGAGAGGGCAAAGGGCTTTTAAACAAAAACAGATTAATACTGCCACGCACGGGCATCATTGCAACTCAGCAAGGTATACACGTCCAGGGGCCTGTAGCCCTTCTATTGTGTACTGTGGAAGGTGCAGGGCATCAGCTTTTGTACTATGACACCTGCTACCATATCTAAATAATTTACAGATCTGAAGGGAGACAGTTTTAGGTATGTATAACGTCACTAAAAATCTAAGGGTTAGAGTTTGCGTAAGGGTCACATTGTATCAGCATATCTTTGTTGTATTGTACAAGCCAACAAAGACCGGAGACGCTAACCAAAGAGCGGTGGAAATTAAGATCACATCAGTAGAAGGACACAAATAGCTGCATCCAGGATCCACATCGGGCACTTCACCTCATCGCACGCTGGACTTTATGTCAAGGTGGGGGAATAGCGGCTGGCACAGCTTGCCCTCTGTACAGCTGAATCAGACCTCTCATCATATGGGCAATGGCTGGAGGAAAGAATTAGCTGGTGACCTGCTGTGAACTTTTCAATTCTGGCTCGATTTCACCCATCGCGACAGCCGCAAGGTCATTTAGGAACCCACTAATTGTCGAGGATGTCAAAGGATCTCCCTGGGCTAGTTGCACGCTTCTTAAAGTGGCGAGTACATGAGTTTGTAATTTCTTGCTGAATGTATAACTGCAGGGATTCCAGTTTATTCATCCTTCTATTACTGTTCATCGATCATTCGTAATAGAGTAACAGTTAAAAGACAACCTGTCTATAAGCGTCATTGAACGGGCTCGAAATACGAGCTGTAATGAGGTATATGCAACAAAGGAACTCGAGCAAAGAGCTTCTCGTTAAAGGAAGATATGGCAGGGCCAGGATTCTAGCAAAGTACTTCTTGTTAAAGAAAAATATGGCATGAGGGCCAGGAGGATTCCAGCAACCGTGATACTGCGCTACTGCAGCCTCTGTAGCGGTTAGGGAGCCAGGAGCATGGAGCTGGCAGTCCTTGTCTCGGGTAAACTAGTTACTGTGTGTATAACCGGACTAACCACACATTCTTTAGTTGATGCATCTGCTTGCGGCAATTAGAAAACAGTCCATGTTGTTTTGTTTTATGGAGATTGGACGGGTAGTAATTGTTAGTCATCTATGTCCGAGAGGGCTACTTTCCGGCGCCTCCCAGTTGTTATCTAAGATCGCAAGCGATTTCTTTACTGTAGCGAGCTTTAAAAGCCAACTATACTGAGCTTTAAAAGCCAACTATACTGAGCTTTAAAAGCCAACTGAAACAGCCTGAGAAGAATCCATTACATTCAAGTGAGTACGTGGTATTTCGTAAAGCGACCAATGACAGGTTTTTAACGAGGTAACTTTGTACCCGCTTAAACGAGGTAACTTTGTAGTTTGTACCCGCTAAAAAACAAAGTAAGCAAAATAAACGCTGAGCAACATCTGCCTACCGTTAATTTTACGGGTAAACAATCAATAAGGCAATCGAAGGCCAGGATGACACACAAAAACAAGGTCGTGTTCCCATAAGCAGACCGTGTCTCATAAGCTTCCCAAAAATACACGGCAGAAGTTTTACAAAGTCCTACAGGTAAAGTGAGACAGACGCAACCAGGTACATCTTAGCATCTTCACCCTGGTTGAAAGCTTTCTAAGTATGGGAACGAATCGGTACTTATACATAAGTATGTATTTATATGTACGTATATATATACGCTCCTCAGACAGATTAAGCTCAGTCCTTAGACTTTCGATTTGTTGATTCACCTATTATAGAATGAGTCTGGAATGTTTAAAAAAATCCAGGGTAAATACCCACCTAAAGAAGTGTATACTTCGTGTGTGAAGGATTATAAAGAGTTGAAACCCGCAAACTCGCTAAAACACATTAAATGTTATAAGCAGGAACGTCATACACTACAACCATGCAACATTTCGATAATGAAAGAGGTGCAATACTGCAATATACACAGCACACAAATAACGGCCTAACGATCACACTGCACTCCTACAAATCGCACAGCGGGCAATGACACAGTGAGTGATTACGGGAAACCGGGGGGTGGGCAATAGGGCCGGGAGTATAATGTCAACACTCTGTAGTATCGGAGGTGTCGGTAGGTCTAGAGGAGAGGGGTGTTTAACTCTCTGTAGCGTCCTGTGAAGTTATACTTCTATATTTCTCATCAGTATTAGACCATGAAATTAGAGATATATGTAACAATATTGACACAAAGCGACGAGTGGGCATTCGCAAACGATACGAATTAGAATCTGATCACAAGTACAATGGCAAATAGCACTACTGAGAATGATGAATAGAGAAGACTGAAATTTTGTGCAGCTGATAGAGAAATTCTGAACTGATCTCATGCGCTTAAATATACGGATGTTAATGAAATTTAAAAGTATAACAATAGAAAGTGAAATCGGAAGCTAGAATTGGAAAGGTGGCATCATTTTCAATCCGTAACTGAAAGTGTAAATTTAAACTTTTTGTCGAAATTTACTAGCTCAGGTGTTCATCTCATCAAATCTATTTTGACTAGTATAATAAGAATTGCAATGAGTTATGCAATGCGTGTGCTACTTAACGCCTTAATAAAGGGGTGCCAAATGTAAAACAAAACAATTGAAAATAGAATGTCAGCGCCTAAAGTGCACATGTAACTTTCAACGTAACTAAGCAGATAATGATTAAAATTTGGATAGATGTACTTTGAAATACTCTTACTATAATCCTCCTCCTCTTATAAGCTTATGAAATTATCAGATAATAAGCTAATATTTCCTTTTTTCCTCTGACAATCACAAACAAAAGAAAGGGTGGAACAAGCGAACTAGTTTCATAAAACAAGAAGTCATGTACAGAATATACGTACGTTACTTGATATAGTTTTACCCAACGACCTTGAAAACTGAAAAGATGTCATTTTAGCCATCCCTACCGAAGACGACCACTAACGATCAGGCCCTGAACGGTTCCAGGCACGGTTTTTGTCGCTCCAAATTACGTCTATTTCCTGTTTTTCTAGCTCTATCTGGACTTAGCCGGAGATTAGGATCGACATGAAACTCATGACCGAGTTTAGTTTCACATCGATTAGTTGGTTACCTTCGTCGGCTAATCCAATACCTCTAGCGCTGTTCTCTGAGGGCTACTTGTAGGAAAGGTGAACTGGACCATATACAAGCCTGCATACAGGAACTAAAACTAACACAAGAAATGGTTTTAAGGAGAGTACGAGATATATTGCACAAACGTACCACTATAATCATAAATTTGTTCTTTTGCATGTCATCGGTTTTTAAAATATCAAACCCCAACATAAAACATAAATCAGCAGACATTAGAAACCAATATCATCAAAAACGTCTAAAACCGTGCAGACTTTGAAATGTTTTGCACATGAATTATGCAAGTAGCGAAACCGATAAACTGGAAGTATCTAAAGCGATTATACGTACAGTAACTAGATCGATATAATCGTTGGTAACTGTAGAAGCACAGTTATCTACTATCTAGTCGGTTATCTATTCGGTTCATATAAAAATTGTTGTACTTTTTGAATATCTAAACCGCGAATATATTGGAGCTTTTCATGTGGTTTGAAGTTCGCATTGTAAGGCAAATAGTTGTACAGTAAGATATAGTAACCATGGTTGTATCAACCGCCTTATTGGTTTAAGGCATACTAAGTTTATGCTGTTTTGACACAAATCAGTAGAATAATGATTGTGTGCAAGTAGCGACCTTTTCATAAAACTATTCTTTCAGGAGAAATTTTTCCATCATACTAAACGTGAAAGAATAAATGTCCTAGAAACAAGAAGCACGAACAAAATATTGAGATCAACTGATCAACACGATAATCATACAGAAATCTTCTAAAAAGCAACGAAAAAATCTTCTCACCAGATAACACGATCTGGTTCTCCCACACAGCTTTCGAGGTGCTGGACTGGATCTTCAGTAGTCGACTTCCGGGACTCTTCCGCGCAGCAGCCGCTGCACGTGCATCCTGAATTCCCTTCAGGCGAACTCTGATGAACGGCATCTGCACGGATCTGTATCTTGAGTTAAACCAGCTCCTTTACTTGGCACACCAAATGAGAGTCGATCGATTCGCTTATCTAGGATTTGAAGCTACAAGCCTTCAATTAGAGTATACAGCTTGTCGAGGACTTTGTGTAAGGGATGATCTAATTACTCCTCCTCCTCTCTCGGCTACAAAACTCGGGCCCTTATACTTCGAGATATCAATATGTATGGATCTTCACGTCAATTCTCGAGCCTTTCGACTCGAACCTATGGTGATTAGTGTCTAATAGGGCGGATATAAGTACTGTAATTTAGTATCACGAGCGTTGGGGAAAGGCGACGACTGACCAGGGGATGAATAAACAACGCGCTCGAAGTATTCTTACGCAAATGACGATGGGCAAGACAAAGCTGATTGTAAGATTATGGAGGGGCTCTACTCCAGGTTAAATAGGGCCTTCAAAGGGCAGAAATATTATGCAGTTGTATATGATGCTCCTCTTACAAGGCTCAAGCTCGGGAGAGAGGGGCGGGGAAAGTAAACTTGTTGTGGAAAGAGATCGTGTGGAAAGAGGGGCTCAAGGAAATTTATAATCGTTTATTATGAGAAGCATGGTTAATTATGTTGTGATAAGGAGATATGGGGGGGGGATTTTCGGGTATTATTGAGCTACGGTCTCACCACAGAATAAAAGTTGATGCAAAGCTAGACGATAGCTGAGTATTTGTACCTACTAGTACTACTAATTTTTATCTAAATGGTAGCTTAATCTTATTGGTACTAAATTAACTAACTGAAGTTCTAAATCTTATGACATGTCTATGCCATATAAAATGATTAGGCTTGCAAGTCCGTTAATGCAGAAAATAAAAAAGAACTTCAAGGTTATTGATGGCACAACATTAAAGTCAATTATAATGCGTAAACAAAGGGTAAGTATTCAATATTGATTTACGCATATAAAACTTCTTATATGTCGTAGTACAATTAATGTCATGCTATTTATTTGCAAACTAATTTATAGAATTAATCGCTGCTCTAATCGAATATAAGTACCTTGTACAGTTGTATGAAATACGTCTGGATCACTTCAATGCAAATCGGTTGATTTGAACGCCATTATCCATATGGCAACATTTCCGATCTCAAAGCTTATTCATCTTGTGGACAGCATTTTTACGATTTTATCATATATAAAATTGCAGTGTTTGGATGTTATGCAGAAGTTGATGACTGCAAGGGGCTATTGTAATGCAAAATGAAAATCAACAACCTCAGGTACAAAGGAGAATGGAGTGGGATTCGCAGACATCGTTAACCGCTTCAAACTTTGCCCCTTTAAAATAAAAGCAACAGTATGTGAGTAATATAGTTTGTAAGAAATTGAGTGTAAGTAAGTAAGTAATAATGAGTATTTAAAAGCAACATGGGGATCCGCCTGCCAGTTTCAATATGTTGAAATTTGTCGGTGTGCCGACATTCGTGTATATAATCATTGATAATCATACAGAGAAAACTAAATAAGTAAATAAACCCCATCATAAACTACATAAATCCCATCATACAAATATTCATCCCTCAACTTCCCACATGCTCTAAAGTAAATATAAGTAAATATATATAAGTAAATAAGTAAATATACTCACACATAAATGCTTGGGTCCTAACTAAGTCCACGTCAAGTTCATGCATCGCAATCTCGTCATCCATTGGCAGGATCATATGGTCGTTGAAATAAGAAGTCCTCTTCTTCGCCAGGAAATCTTCCATAAGTGGGATGTTCTGTCTAGCCCCCACCTCGGCGTTCAGGACCATGATAGCAGTAGGCTGCATGGGTAGTGCTGTTTGAACGGACATGCTCGATCGGACGTTCTCAGCTCGCCTCACGAATCTCACAGTCACACCCTCTACACACAATAAATGTTCTTAAATTGTTATATTTTAGGGTTTTGATGGCAGAACGTATATACAGCAGAAACAATTGCAAACGCTCAAATGTTCGAATAGTCATATAGCAGATTTTGGGCTTTCAGTGTTTTAAAACCCCTAAAGGCAACGACGTTTTGATAGAAAAACCTCATAAATTTAATGCAACCCATCGACTATCTACACTTATCAATGAAGCAAATACCAGCCAAGAAGGTAGTGAATAGCTCACATCATCAGTTGTTAGAGCATTACTACCGTACTTAGACCACAACAATTCAGGGTCAAAACAGGCGTTCAGCAGCTGACCAACAGTACCATTGTGCCACATAGGGATCGCGATGATGTGCTAACAGGCCTATCCGATGAAATGTGCTGGTAAAACTGTCGACACAGCAGGCATAGGCCTTTCTGTTCTGTCAACGTTCCAGGCCAGTTCACCTTTGTCGACCTTGGTAGCACAAAGCTACCTGAGTCTCCTCTAGTTTATAGGCATGTGTGGTTCAGGAAAAGTTTTTTGTCGGGCAGGTAGTTCGGAAGTTATCGGTAAATGTTAAGTAACGAAACCCACTAGGGTTTCAGCGTCTTTTAAATGACAAGGCTTTTTTCATTATAAGGTGTTTTTGTTGTTTGTCATTGCAGCTCTCCCATGGAAGCATGTATAATCATTGCAGTTGGGAAGTATAATTGTGTACCCCACTGAACAAACCAAGCGTCAAAAAGATAAAAACATGCCAAACCCAAAAATTTGCAGCAGAATAATTTCAGAAACATTTCGCACTATCAAGCCAATCACTGCTGGTGTGTTGAAGGATCGTGTTGGTTTAGGCATTCCTCAGCCCGGGGTGCGATCTAATTTTCGTGCTATCTTTAGCGATCAGATATTGATATATTTTTAGACATTTCACTGACATAAAGCAAAGGGATATTATATCTGAGTGCGCAGCTGCTTGCCAGTGAAACGACACTATGTCACTATAGTTTACTCAAATAAATAATACTGGTACTCTACCTAGGAAATTTTTGCATCAAGCGAACATTATAATGCTTTCTTACATCAGCCTTCATCAAAGGCTACGCCATCTTTCAAGTTTTTCTATTTTCAGTTACTACTTTTAGTTACTATTTTTAGTAATGACCTGCTCGCTATCATGAAGGCACAAAATGAACGATATACATATATGTTCTGAATATCGCATATCGTTATGATGAAAAAGTATTTTAAGTATTCTTTTTCGCCTGACTGCGACTGTAGATGATGAACAAAATGTACATTATCTATAGTTTATCATTTACAATGTATTAGAATCTAGAAAAGTATGAAGGACCGGCAAATTTGGCAAAAAATCACTGATTGAATATGAATGGGAGCTTGAAAAAGTGACTGGTTTAGTCGACGCATAACATTAACTAACGACTAGTGAATGTTGCAGACTTTACAATTCAAAACATGATAAGCTAATTATAATGAAGTTCTTCTTAAATGCCGAAGGTATTCAAATCTCAACAGAGAAGTGGGAAGGAATAAATTATCTATTACCAAACCTGCACGTGCAATAACAATGCCAACTTAAATTAAAATTGAATAGTATACAACGGCATTCCACAGAAACTATTCTACTTACATATCGAAATAATGCATTGTTTCTGTGAACAAAATCCATTTCCCTCGACAAGTTTGTTTAAAAGTATTCCATTGACACCCACTTTACTGTACGTGTTAAACAACAAACTCAACTGTTCAAATCTAACTCACCCCGTATCGTTCTAAAAAGTTATTCAAAAACACATGCACCAAGAATTTCCAAAGTTAAAATAAGTAAAAGCACTCGAACTTAATTCAATAACTGTCCGACGGAATTATAATTATCCATGCTATTTACAGAACCGGGCCGGAAATATTAACAAAATCAATTTCACTCAAATAGAAATCAGGGACTTACGGCTCACTTTGAGTTGTAGCTCGCTCTGGCTAAGGAAACTTATCTTGATATCTTCAGACGCCTGTCTGATCATCGAGTTCGGCATATTTTAATCGAATAGGCCCCGTGAGAAAACACAGAGAAAATAAAGACGGACTGAGGACCTGACCTAAACACGATGGTTTTTAAAATCGCGATGTTTATAAAGCCACATTTTTCTCTCTAAAATACTGTCTTATTCCAAAATAACGGTACTTATGTAAATGAGATGCTAGACGCGGATACGATGAAGAGCCATCACAGCATAATGCTTGCGGAGTAGGATAGTTTGATTTCAGAACTTATTAAGTGGTGTTTCTTTGCTGCTAAGGACAAGAAGACGTATAAAATTAGTTTACCTTTATTTAGTGAGGTTTTGTAGTAGCTGGGACATTAACATACCGATCTTTGGTTTAATTTTATGGGGAATTTCTAAATTTTCAAAATGTATAACTATGTTATTTTGCGTCAATAATCTATTCAAAAAGTAAAACATGCATTCTCCTGGTAGCGCGAGCAGTCCTTAAGTGTTTTTCATAATGCTCATTGTGTCAAGACACATTTCTGTTGGCTAAAGTAAATTGTGATTACAAATATAGGAAATTGAAGGGTAAGAAATGGCTAAATTCAATTTTTTAAATTTCGTTTTTCGGAGAAAATACTGTTAAATTCGGATATTTAAACATGAAATATTAGTATAGTAATATTCGGATACTCAAACATGAAATATTAGTATAGTAGTATCTGGTAAATTAGAAAAATATCAGTAAAGGCTAGGTGCACAGATCAAAATACTCACATTCCCAGTAAGTACTGATGAGGTTTGTCGTGTCCCCTTCAAAGTGAGTAGACAACATGCACCGCACATCATTAGCCAGGCTCCTCCCGTTTTTCTGCTGTTTCTCTGTCTCCTGGATCAGCGTCTCCGTCAACTCGGTGTGAACCACACTTCTTGAACGTTTCCTCCGCACGCTTTTTCTCTTCCAGAACGGGTTTGACATGGAGGGTTTGGAGAGCGAGATTCGAGAACTATGAGGTTGGGAGTTGTAAACAGTGTTATACTTAAGTGATTGAATCGACCAATCGTGGTGGCGGAGTAGAAAAGAAAATGCTGAGTCAAAGAAGAAATCTTATGAGGTTATGATTGACATCGGTTGGATGCATCAAAGTAGAATACCTTGAAAGAAATCAAAGAAATTTGTTAACTATTGAAGAAACTAGGGATTCTTCTAATAATCATGTCGCGTTAAATCTAAATTATTGAAAATCTGCTTCAGTCGAGTGGAGAACGAGAAACTGAACAAGGATTTAACTGCTGTCATTGAGTCGGAACAAAACGTCACGGTTACATAACAAACGTAGATCCATGGCTTCGTGGCCATAAAATCAAGTACGTTTAAGTAATCCAGGCCAAAGGTTTGGATTTCTGAAATGAGCTAATATGCTTACGGTAGCTATTATAGGACTGTTCAACATTACTAGATGAGGTCGGAAGCTTAGGCAATTAATAGTATAGATTATCCACTTCTGATTCACCTGTTTGTGGGCAGGAGGCGACGTCACGACTTTTCAGAGTGCGCTCATCATCATGATCGCTCACATGGAACACAATATATATAAGTATATATACTTATATATATATATTGAGTAAATACCTTCGCTGCAAAGTGCAACTTAAGGAATTATTTGTTCTCGAACGATTTCCACATAGGTCTCAATAAGATACTAAACAGACAATCGTGCAAGGTAAATTAGAAATCTTCGATGACATGAAAAAAGTGTTGATACTGTCTAATACGTTTTTATTAGCCATGACAAGTTAAGTCTCATTAGAAGTAGTTACACTAAATCTGAAATATTCCTCTGCTAAGTGGCAAGTGCACGGTCTATTACAGATCGAGGATATAGCTGATGAACTGAAAGCAGTTAAATGCTGTACCACTGGTCGCGTATAAATAGGCTAGACATAAGGAAAGTTTCCTAAGCGTAGTATTGTGTACTAATAGTACTCATCTCTCTACAGCATGCTCCACCAAGTCTTGAATCACTTAAGCGAGTATCTGAGGAGCTAATAGGTATTCATCAGAGTGCGGAGGGAGAGGAATATGGAAAGGGAGAGGCCAATTTGGCTTAGAGGCCGATGTCATAAGACTCCGGAACAAAGGGAGTAACCAGAACTTTGGATTTAGTGGGGAAGTTATTGCGGTTTATTCCTCCTCGTGTAAAGGCCTTTTTTTCTGTCAGATTTTGGGAAATGAATACATGAAGAAAAAATTTCAAATTTTTGAAATAAATCAGTGCTTTCGCTCAGAACTTTTGACTAACTGAAGACTGAGGAGTGTATTACTTAAGTAGGAGTATAAAATGAAGCAATTAACAGAGATCCAAATCTAGTCAACGTCATTGATATGTTTGAATGAATGATTTCAAATATTATATTATGGACCACGCTTACAGTGCCAAGGGTAAATTTGGATGGCCAAAATAAATCAAAATGTAACCAATGAAACTGCCTGGTTGGTCTAAGTAACTAAGTAACTCTATTGTCCAGCCAAGTTGACTGAAACTCCACATTTGAATATTACTCCTACCATATTACATGCATATTTATTGACCATTAGATGAGGACTGAGGTTGACCTGAGTCCTGAGCATATAACTTGTAGAGACGAGCGATTAACAGAATTGACGTTTCGCCCAGTTGGATGGCCTGTATCGCTACTGACTACCATTTATGTGATTACTTTTGCATCTGCCAGAGTCTGAACTGCGCGGTCCTTGACCAATTAAAGTTCTCAGCCTGAACGGGCAGGGTCTTAGTAAGAAGCACCCATACAGTCGAGGTCACGTGACCCTTGCATGCTTAGTCGAGATAAGTGAAAACGGTGTTTAAAATCTATCCTTCCTCACAACTTAAACTGCCTTAGAAAAGGTCATTACTTCATTTAAGGACGGTTATAATATACTAATTGTTTTGATGATCAATGTAAAAGAAATATAGAAATGAGATGATTGTGAGAAGAAATGATGAAATCGCCTGGCGAAGCGCTCGATTTTACAAAAGAGGTTTGCAAGAAAGCGTTACAGGTCACTAAATGCCTCCAGCTGTGACGTTTCTTGGGTATGGCGAATATCGACTGCTGTTTTCATTTTCCACTGCAATCATCAGAGGCCACGGCTAAGGTTTGTAAACATCACATGTTTCTGCATCATTAATCTTTAAAGGTATGTGTCTCATATATTTTGGAATTTTGGAAAACAACAAAACAATTGGTAACGGAGCTGCGACAAGAAAATGAACACAAGGGCTGAATAATTCATGAATTTATAGTTCATACCTTGGCGATATTTTTTGAGCGTCAAAGCGTCAAGATTGACTTTGTTTTTATGTACTGCTAGTGCTTCATCATGAATAGTATATTGTCTTGTAAGTAGTTTACAAACGAATACTCATATGAATAAAAGATTAGTCACAAAAGTACAAATTTGCAACCAAAGTAAAATAAAGTTTGTCGAAGCGATTGTTGTAACTAAGTACCTGTAGTGTGTTATACTAATACATATGGGGTAACACTCTAATAGAACATTCTTTGCTGCGGATACGGTATTAATTAGAAAATTTACGGAACACAATGTTAGGCTATCCCAGTATGCCACCCAAATAAACTTCCTCAACAGATCTTGAGATGGACCCACTTACCTTGAAGAAGGAGACACTCATTCCAGATGTACTCCGAGTCCACTTCCGAGAGAGCTAGAGTCCGGACCAGAGTTCTGGGAGTGGAGGAATCCGCGTGTATAGCTGCTGTAGAAGGGACCTGGGCTCTGGGAGGGGTATAGTGATTGGATATTTAACTTAATATAATGTTAAAGTAGCAAAATTAAAAACACACAATATCTCGCTTATCGCAAACCATCACTAATAAAGTATTAGAGTGTTAGATTTAAATGACCCCAGTCAATATAATTTGGAATATAAGCATCAAAGTCGATTATAATTAATTCACCATGTCTTGTAAGCCAATAAGGGTAGAAAGAGCTTGCTTACCTCGCTTTTTGGGACGTAGATTGCCGTCTTTTGGGGTTAGCGGTTCTCCTTGGGATGCGAACTCGAATTATAGGCATTCTTCAATCAGCTTTAGCAAATAGTAACACGTTTAAAGAAGCAAGTGAAAAGAACAAATGCTAAAATGTCAATGTCTTATTATCCCGACTCTCACTGTATTCGGACGGGTTACTCGGTTTGTAAACCTCCGAAGACTGAAGGCAGCCGCGGTTCTCTTTTAAACATCTATAAATCAGACTATACCGTTTCGATCTGAAGCTGAAACTTCCATAGTTTACAGATGGGTGAGGGTATGTAAGTATGACCGGTTGAAATTAAGTGTCTATCAACTTTATAACGCATACTCTATTTATAGGGATGTGCTAATAGAGTATGTTAATACATGAAGTTAATCGAGCATTGTAATACTTGATCGACAATTCTGACCGATTTAAAAGTTGCAAAGAGCTGCAAGATAAATACACTTAGTGAAGAAGCTTAGCAGGTCTGCACTTCTTAATAAACTGTCGGATATACTTCAGTAAATTTACTCAGAACTGTTTACCGTAAGCCATAGCAGGTCTGTCTAGACAGAATATAATAGTGAATGCAAACGGTCAAACTCGACTTTGGTATAAGAATCAAGCCGTTCTCAAATCCACAAATTCAAAAATCAAAATCAAATCAAAAGATAAAAACGCGCAAAACGATTCCCAAACCCTCAACCCACACAACAACATTGTGGTGCAGTAAAAGTTGAGATGCATGGTGGACACGGTTAAACCACTGTAGCAACGTTTAATGCTGAAACAAGCTGGGTATGCAATGTGATTATATTGGCCGTCGAAGGGGGTTCATGTAATTTAGAGTATTGTCAAGTAGCAGCAGAGACGCAGGTCCCGCTCCTGGACACTAACGTTGTGTTTGATGAAGGAGCAGGTTTATCTTCCTGTCTGATAAGCCCTTCAGACTTGCAGCTACTAGTATACCTTTACAGCACTTATGAGCTTATAAAAGGAAGGTCAATGGTGTCACTCAGGGGGTTCAATGGTTCATTCGTTACTGCAAGTGTGAGTACTGATTTACTACGTGAACTAGCAAAATATCCGATGGTTTTGTTTGGGTATAAGAGGTAGTTTCAAGGGAACTCAAACGTACGTGGTACGGCACTAAAGATTAGCTGCAAACAGTTTAAAATGCGAATTCTTCTTAAAGCATGACATATACTATGACGAACAACTTATTGGCAGTAAAGAATTTATAGTCCTGTTAAGTCCGACAAGTAGGGAGAGTGAAGTTGAAAGTTAAAGTTTAAGAACTTAACACTGTTTATAATGTGTTCTTTGTAAATCAGAATTATGTCATACAAACGAAGAAACGAAGTACTTCAAACATAGATGGATAGAAAATTCGAATTTTGGAATGGCGAATATGTATTTCATTCATCCGCACAAAAACCAATGTATCATACAACAGCCATTATAAACTCCGGCCAAAATGACGTCCACATGTTTATTAATTTACAAACGGTTATTGTCAGGGACCTTATACCAGCAAGCATCAAGTCCAAATCTGTCAACTCAACAACGACTGACTGGGCGCCCTGACATGTACTTGTCTATCAAGCCCAGTTAACTAATTAAGGGATACAAGTATTGGCAGTACCCAGACCAAGTGTCGGACGCTAGGCAGGTATATTGTTACTCCATCATTGTTTATAAGGGGATTATACCTGTCAGCCGATGTACTATAATGTGACTACTATATAAGTATTTCTCGTGGCTAATGAGAAAGGTGATGTGAATTATCACTGGTTAGAGGCTGTTCATGACAGGTACGTCGAGGTGGCAGGACGACGGGAACCACGTACGATATAATCTACAGCCTGCAGGATTAACGAGATTGTAAGAAAAGAAGGCTCAACAGAAAAGGTGGAGCAAGTCAATGAACCTCGTAGACGAATCGGATACGAGATCAGCCAATATGTTACTTTGGGAGTCTAGTGGAAAACAAAGTCTGCCCGCTCCCGGCACAGAATACTGACTTAATCAAGATAGATGAAGTTCATTCTCTGTTAACTGAGCAGCTGAAATCTTCTAAATCACCCGATTATTCCATATATGGTGCTTAACCAGATCCGAGATCACGCAGTGCCAATCACCTCCCTGTAATACAAATGCTCCAAACAAATGCTCCAAAGTGCAGTTTCCAATCATATCGATTGTTTGGTATTCCAGATCATGATCATCAAGCTTCATTCATTTATAAATCTTGATGATACTTGAGGCTTTATCAAAGTTGTTGAGCTATTATAGTAGACATATAGTTCTACAATTTATAAACCTTTGTAGTTCAGGATTTAGCGACCTCTTTTCGTCGAATTCGAATGGATAAAATTGTGATTCCAGCTGAGTATAACTTATTGTATCTATATACTATCTGATTTAAATTTACATACAAGTCTGGAAGCTTTCTAATTGCTACCAAGACCGCGTTTGTGCTATGCGCGGCAAATTCTGGGAAATTAGATGCGATTTAAGATTTAGAGTTGTCTAGATAGAAAACAAGAAACCAAAACCCATTTTTGACATTTTTATTCATTTTTGATTGGCCTAATTTGAGGAAATTCATTAACTCCATTGCGCTTTTGGGAAATTTTTTACTGTTTTGGACATTAAATAATGCAGATTGTTTAAACTCTTACCTCGGCTGAGTATACGCGAGATTCTGAGAGGCTGTTTTCCTGAAAGAAATATGAACTATTACTTTAATTTCAGCACATTTCTTATCATACCAATAACATTAAATCATTGATTAGATTTGATCAACACTTCACATGGTTTTCCCCCTACTCTGTGACTATCACGACTGATAAAGTTATAAGAGATCATTATAGCTTCATGTGTCTCCAACCAGCAATGAATGCTTTGTTTTATTAAGTTATTAAAAGAAGTGATGTTCATGGAAACTGAAGAATTGGCCATGTTATCATATCCGTTTGAAAAGATGGGTTACACGGATTGACGGATAAAGCTGCTACAAACATCGATCAAGTTGTTTGAGGAAGAATCACATGTTTTCAGTTAATCAGTTTACAAAATTATGTGCTATGAATTATGATGAATGAGCGATTGAAAATTGACGGTTATTTATAAGGTATAAAGTTAAAGATCCTTTAATGCAGATAAGTCTTATCGTGTAACGCATTTTCTCAAAGGTATAAAAGCATAACGATCCAATTAGACATCCCCATACCTGGACTTGTCCTAATTATCATCTTAGAACTATTAACTCATTAGACTGAAGTCATTAAGAAGCTTTAATTCATCAAAAAAGCTTTACTGCAATTTATGAGGTCAAAGGTTATATGCATACATGTAAAAGCTAAATGCATTAAGCATATTGACTATTGCTATATTGCTATGCTGACTTAACATGAAAAGATAGCCTGGAATATCAGAAAATCGGAACACTTCTGATCGGACAGTGATATCATATTGTGCAAAAAGAAGAGGTGAATTGAGCTATATGAAAGATCAAAGAAGGCTTCATCTTAGCTAGAGTTCAGCTAATCTCAGCTTAGAAATCTCAAGGAATCTTGTTAAGGGACAAGACTGAGAGAACAGCGGGGAAGTCGTTACTTACGGTACTGGTTCTCATCGCCATCCAAGTATAGTTCACTTTCTGATGGAAACATTTTTTGGTTGACGTGATTTGTTGGTCGGAGGTTATGTATACACAGCGTCAAACACACCAAAACACACATGTGCGGTTATCATTTGAAACTTTAGTCCAGCAGAAAGGTCACTCACACACATTAAATCTTTTGTTTTGCCACACAAGATGTTTTATTTCAACGATGCACACCTAATCAACAGTGGCAATTAATATGTCATCTAAAAAATAGGATTGGCCACTATACAACGTAGAAGGTTTTCAACCATCAAGTCTAGAAAAATTGACTTAATCATTTTTACCGCATCAAAAAACATATATCAATATGCAGGTTACATCAAATCAATTATATAAACCAACACACATCCTATTTTGGGCATCTAAAAGTATAACCCCGTGCACGTGCAATTGCCAGTTACCTTGTTATCTTCTTGCAACTTGCACGTAGAAACCTAACTCAACACCAAATATGGTCCTTGGAACCTAACAAAAACTTCCAAATATAGCCGTGACAGACAGACAAACAGACAAACAGACAAACAGACAAACAGATTTCAGAGATTGTAATATAGACTAGGCCTAGGGTAGGCCAAGACAATGTGATGCAAGTCACAATAAATCAAGTATCTATTTCTAAACCTACACGCATCCATATTCGTATATCTAGAAGCAGAACTACAACATTGCACGTGCACTTGTGTGTACCATGTTTCCTACTTACAAGTCACATGAGTGACACGTGGGTACCTAACTGCAATCACCTGAACACAAAAATCGTAATGACAAACCCCATAAGATCAAATCTGAGCCGGGTAACAGTTTCGTGCAGTTATCTTTTAGTTGTTAAACTCAAATTGTGTATAATTCGTTGTATATTATAAGTATACTCTGCATAAAGACAAGAATTAACCTGGGCCTACAGAAGAGAATTTCAAGGAAGATTTTCCAGTTTGCAAAAGGGTAGACACGGACAAAAATCTGCTCTTTAGCTTGAAGCTTTTATCGCCGTTACTTTCTTTTCTCTTTCTTTCGGCTGCAACTTTATTTCGGGCAATTTGGCGGGACAATCGCAATGCGTGCATCAGTCAGACAAAATCAAGAATTGCCAAAAATCAACTTCATGAAGTGATTGAAACGATTAATTTGCCAAAAAAGAAACGTAACAACATCGCGGAAAATTAAATTTACGGTGAAATATGAAGAGCGTGATTCACATCTGAAAATCGAAGTGAACATAATTGAAACATTAACTGCGCTAACATGAAGTTGCGGTGGCTTTCCTTTATTTTCCGAGTTACCAAAGTGGCTGCGACAAGTAAATTACTATAATTAGCTTTTTATTTCCTACTTCAGCGAGAGTGACCCCACTCAGAACACCGTTTAGATTGCCTTATCCATCTGTATCCATCTTTAGTGCAATATTTGGATTATTCAACCGGGTTAAAATTTGATCGGCGGCGGTGGGCGTTACGGCGTTTTTAGGTTAAGGACTGCACAGTGGATGCTCTAGGAACGCTTATTATATAACCAAATAGTTAAGCTTTTCTTATGTACATTTAACTACAATTCGTAGACATTTATCGAGCAACCAACGTATTATTCGATAGATTCTTAGATTTTAATGTTAACACTTCGTGATTCGAGGCAAGGTAAATAAAATGTGACAATGGTAAGCAGCAAGGCCTCCAGCAAGAAACAAAAATAGCGAGGATTGAAGCAAAATCAGATTCTTGTAAACCAGCTATCTTCAAAACGCTGTAGCTTATGCTTTTGAGTACTTTTATGACTTTTTCGTCATGAAGAACTCAAATCCTGATAAAATGCAAAACAATCAAATCTGATAAAGTTTCGACGGTGTTCATCTTGATCTATTATTTTGCTCAATCAGATTTTATCGGCTGAACTCAACCAAGAATTCTTTATGTTATTTTTCCATCAGACTCAGTACATAAAGTAAAGATGTTTTCAAGAATGTACTGAGAATTGAACTGATCAACCGATAACCAGGGCATATCTCATAGTCAATACCAGTAAATCAGTAATCCTCAGGAAATAGCAGTTTCAAACTATACAAAATATCTATACGACAATAGCCTCCTTGAAAGGAGTTGGAAAGTTCAAATTTTCTCTGTCACGTGACAGCGTAAAAGAAAGCAAAGAACTCAGCTGCATACCATCGTTACCTGGCCCGATGTAGGCGTCAGGTGAGAGGTCTTGTCCGAGCATTGTGTCGCCCTCGCTTGCATCTATCGACATGCCGTTCTTCAGATCTGACAGACCCATCTGTATCCCTTTTTTCTCCTGGGTAGGGGTTGGTTTGTTTTTCGTGGAAAATGGAAATATGAGCTTGCTGTATTTTTTGTTTGAACTGAATTTGCAGAGAAGGAGTACCGTGAAAAGAGTACCCTATGAGTAATGCATCTCTGTAGCACTACCTTAGTATAGCAGCGGTAACATAACCAAATAAATTACTATATATATACTACCGCATGAACTATTACATGCCTAAGATGTTTTACTCGAAGAATATGCTCATTCAGACAACAATATCTGGCAAGAAAGTTTCTTAGACGGTTTATTTTGCAGAACCTATAAATGCTTTCAAGTCACAATGAAAACTTATAGATCCAGGTAAACGTACTTTATAGTGACAGGTGCAGTGTACAAGATTCGGCCAGGAAAAGTCGACGCTGAAATGAAAAACCCTGATTGAAATGATACAGGCACAACATTCTAAAACCGATATTGCAATGCCACAACAATTCTCAATTATGATCCTGGCCGAGCCTTGTTATTGTTACTAGGATTCAGTCACAGATATATATGTATATATACAACGTATATATATAGTCACAGATATTTGTATATATACAACGTCATATATTTCACGGTTTTAAGAATAAATAAAGACATAACGTGACTTACGTCAAATGCTTGCCTTCTCTTTATTTCCTAAACGCAAGTTGTATTGAACAATTTCTAATTGAACAGCAGGTTAAAGAACACTTTCAGTCTTTTTATAAGGCTAACTGCTTTCCCGATACAATAAACCCTTGATTTTCCGGGGCTCTCGGGGGAAAGGGTTAAGGCCCGGTAAATAGAGGGGCCCGGTAAATGGAATTTCACAAAAATATGGCCTAATTTTGGCCAAAAATCGTAACTTAAGTTATTGATAGCTATTTGTAAGCGTCATAGTGTTCAAATTTCTTGATTAAAGTACTCCTTGAGGGATTAAGTACTGTGAATATGGATCCAACGTCCTGAAATTCTGAATTACATCTTCAATCAGTAATCTCAAGGTCAATCTTTTTATTGTGTATGTATTGTGTATGTATGCTGTGGTTACATTACATATATCAGTACACGTGTGTATGA
>JH154143.1:98819-141872 GCA_000226015.1 Mnemiopsis leidyi | reverse complement strand
GGGCTGGAGAGATAGGATGGAGCTCGAGAGAGAGGAGGCTTGAGTGATAGGATGGAGCTCGAGAGAGAGGAGGCTGGAGTGATAGGATGGAGCTCAAGAGAGGGGAGTGGAACTTAAGAGGAGAAAGAGAGGAAGGGGCCGTGAACCTAACTTATAGGAGAACACAGGAGGTGGAATCAGGGAGCAGAGGGGGCTTGAGAGAGGCGGGGTGCTGGTATTATGAATAAGTAGTAAAATGTCACTTTGAGTCAAAAATGATGAAATTTCATATTATCATTATACAATTTTAGAATTTTAGTAACCATTGACCTGAATTTACATATAAAATTGCAAAAATTCCAAATTTATACATCACAAATTTAATTTGGGGAAATCGAAAACTTTACATGTCAACAAACATGAAAAAACATGGTCGATGTAGTTAAACAACTAAAGTCACCAAAGTGTTTGATAATCAATATAAACTTGTATATTTCATACGTTGTCTTGAAACAGATAATGATGCGTTCTTTCACTGCCAAATATGAACAAGTCTCCCTTCTTAAGTCAAACAAGATACACTCTCTGGCGGTTAAAATTTATCATTTTCTCAGTCACTGACTGTTCTTTACACTGAATAAAAAAGAAAAGCGGATATAGTGTTAACCATTGTCTATGTTTCCAGAATCCACGTAAAAAGATGAATTTCAAGTAGTCCTATCATAAGAAGCTGTCCGCAGATGTCCTGGCCGGGTCAGGATCAACAATCAGTTCTGCTCTTCTTGTTGATGAAGGAGTAATCCGTCCCGGAGTAGTCCGTCCTGGAGTAACCATACCGGAAATATTTTGATTTCTTCCAGGTGTTACATCTCCCAGAGATCGACCCGGACTGACTTCGTGCTCTACTAAACATTTGTTCAGAGTTTCGTTGAGTCTAGACTTCATCAGAAGCCATGCTGCGTTTGAGTCCTGGGTTGCCCTGAATATAATTGGTCGTAAATCAATCTAGTGTATATGAACAGACAAGAATAAGATTGATTAAAACGTCGCAGATTGTTGAATCAAATAGCTAACATCTGTTGATAAACGTTGGAACCTTACTGAATCCTAAATTCCGACCTACCTGATGTTTTCTCCCTGTCTATGAGGAGATCTTGGTGAAGCGGGCAGAGAGAGCCGCGGCACTGAAGTCTGGTCAGCCCCAAATGAGGGGAGCAGCCGCTCCATGGTCCGCCTCTCTTCCGCTAATATCTGCCGTAACTTCTCGTTTTCGAGTTCCAACTTTGAAAATTGTTGCTCGTGCTGGTCAAATTGCTCCATGCAGTCGGACACCTGGAGATTTAGAATGTTTCGGTTCTAGATTGCCGTGGTGTGGTGTGGAACAATCAAGAAAAGTGCGGCTGAATTCTTGGAATTGTTTCTGAGCTGCATTCCTTAGAGGTACAAACCTTTTGTTTCAGCTGCCGATTGCTCTTCTCGAGGTCTTCACGTATCTTCGACTCAGTCGATGCCCTGTTGATTAAGTTTCAATCATTTTGATGAGCAGTAATATCACAATCATAAATGAAAATTGATGATTTCATGAACGAATAAGAAATTATTAATCCACGGAAACCAAAGAGACCTGGTATGTCTAAGAATGAGCTGTTTCATTTTGAAAGTTGACTATTTTCTTGCTTATTCCGAATATTTTACAATAAAGAGAAATCATATAATTTCGCCCCAGGTCCCAAGGTTATCCAGTGCCGGTAACATTATGCAATTAACATTGCCAATGTATGACTGAATGAAACCCGAATAATATATTTAAAATCGTTTTATGTCATCTTTCCGTGATACTCTAACTAAGGTGCAGATACTCGTCCCTTCTTTACTCCTTACTTACTTAAACTTGTCCATGGCCTCTCTAGATTTGTTATCTTGATCCCACTTTAAGTTCATCTCCTGAAGTCGCTTGTTGTATTCCACTCTGTTTCGAGCTTCCAGGTTCTTCTTTGACATTTCAACCTCGGTTCTAGAGATTTGTTAGTTAATATAGTCGCAATGTGACTGGTAGATAGTTCAATAGTTCAGTTTGTGGAGATGATAGATTATATTGTGAGTAAAATCCATAGTAAGTATAGTTAAAGCAATATAATTAGAAATTACGTTATAGCAATCTCATCGGGGTATTCTATTTGTCTGTCATGAGTGTCCCATGTCACTTATCATTTAAAGTTTCTGTTAGTGGTTGCTCGCAACCGATAAGTTTTTAACATAATGCCACTGAATCATGTGTTTTAGTGAACAGCATAGGACGTTTAAATAGGACCGATTGCGCGGCGGCATATAAAAAGTGTGCCTAAATCGCGCAATAGGTCCTGCCGGCGAGCAATGGGTCCTATGCTGTACACAGTAATTTTGTTTTTCATCGTGTAATAACTTCTACGTATAATTTTTACCTAAGAATGTAGTCGGATCTCATCTTCGTTTCGATCTCACTCTTCTCCTGAACCAAAGTATCTTTTTCCCTCCGCAAACTTTCCAACTGACTTTTCAGGCGTTCGTTGTCAGCCAACAGTACCGTCATCTTTCCTTGTAACTCTCCTATCTCACTCTTCACTCTGAAGAAAGAAACGTGATCTTACTGAGATCCCCATGTTGATACTGTTATATTGTCGCATATTGTATACTAATGTATATTGTATTATACTGTGTTTGCTGTAGAACAAGTGTAATGGTGTGTGAGTGGCACGGTTTGAAGGACCATGAAAATTAGGTGTTAAGAGAGGTCCCCGCTTTGACAGATGTCAGGTATGAAGTGATAAATACTTAAATATCCGGTGTGTCGAGCATGGAGTGTCCTCCTAAGTCCGACTTTATCTTGGAATCAATGTTGACATTTTGTCTAGTCTCCAAGGTTTTATCAAGCTGATTTAACTGGTGGAAATTCCAGTTTATACTTACGCGATATATTTGTCAGTCAACTCCTTTCTTTGAGCTGCTTCCTCTTTAAGTAAGAGTTGAGATTTCTTAACTTTTTTCGTCAGATCCTCTTGAACCTGAATCAAATCGATATTTTCAGCTGAAAAGACTTTGCTGAGAATTAAGTGTCAACTTTATTTCTCTAGAAAATGATTTGGTGTCCACGGACAGAAAAGAAACCGACCTTTTTAAGATTTTCCCTTTCAGAAGAGAGTTTCTGTTTTAGAGCTCTTATCTTTTCTTCGTGTTGTCCGGCGTTAGGTTGAGGTCTTGTGGCTTCCTGGCAGAAATTTGATATAAAAGTAAGTAACCAAACACATTAACATCTTCGACTAAATTGGAATGAAGCAAATCAAAACAATAACGACAAAAGACAAAAAATTGAAACATTTAGACATAAATAAATCTCAATTTACCTACCTCTGATCATTCAAAACAGTAACAAATCTCAATCTACCTACCTCTGACCATTTAAAACAGTAACAAACCTCAATCTACCTACCTCTGAGCATTTACAACAATAATAAATCTCAATTTGCCTACCTCTGAACATTTACTACAGTAACAAATCTCAATTTGCTTACCTTTTGAGCATTTAAAACAGTAACAAATCTCAATATACCTACCTCTGAGCATTTACTACAGTAACAAATCTCAATCTGTCTACCTCTGAGCATTTACTACAGTGACAAATCTCAATCTGTCTACCTCTGAGCATTTACAACAATAATAAATCTCAATTTGCCGACCTCTGAACATTTACTACAGTAACAAACCTCAATCTACCTACCTCTTAGCGTTTCAAATAGTAACAAATCTCAATCTGCCTACCTCTGAGCATTTACAACACTAATAAATCTCAATCTGCCTACCTCTGAGCATTTACTACAGTAACAAATCTCAATCTACTTACCTCCAATTCCTCCCGTAGTTTTCTTCGGGAAGTTTCGTTCTCCTCCAAACTTGTCTTCAGTCTCTCAATTTGATCTGTCAGAACTTCACATTTGTCCTCTAATTTTTCTGACTTCTTTCTCTCGTTTTCTAAGGCTGTCTCCTGTTGTTTGGCAACATTAGCAGTTTATTCTATTTGTTTTCTATATGCTATGGCCAGGAGAAATCTAGGCCATGGCCCTGGCCCCAAAGGGTTTAAACCGGAATATCCTAGAACTGGAATATCCTAGAACAATAAATCTCAAAAATGAGTAGTTAAAATTGCGAGAATAACTCCTTCTTCTCGCAGAATAGTCTAAAAGTTCAAAAAAGAGGCTTAAACAGTGATAAAAACCCTGCACCATGCACACAACGCATCCTCCTCCATCTTATTTTAAAACTTGAGTGATTCCACGAGTTCACAATTCACATAACGGTTGCTGATCATTGCTAAACTTTTTAGAGCGTCATAACACATAACTTGAAATTTCGTGGCACTAATCAATTCTGCTCTCCAAACATCGGCTATGATTATTGAAAAGTCGAGTGGCGTTTGCGACTATATATATGTTCGATTTAACATTTTCCATCACCCCTGCCAACTGTACAATTTCAAACACTTGAGCTTCAAACATACTACCATAGATGTCGTATCCTCAAATGTCATTTCGAATTAATTCTTTCAAAGTTAGACGGGCTGCTCAGACAAAATTAATGAACAATAGAGAGTGAATATGTGAGGTTATTTTAATTGCAATCAATTCTTTGCGAGAAAAGGGCAAAATAACTCATTGGTGACATCAAAAGATGGTTGACGCCAAAAGATCTTCTTCGAATTGCTATTGATTTTCGGTCGTCGATTACTATCAGTGCCCGCATGTACAACAATTGAGTTAAAACTTTTAAATGTTTCACAACGAGATCAACTAGGTCCACAGCAGAATTATAGGCGTTGTGATAATGTGTAGTCAAATTAGGCCTACACGGGCATTTTCCCAGTGTTTTTTCTAGCAATTTTGACTAATTATTTCAATAAAATGTAAACAACCTTTTTTCTGGACATTTGTGTAACATTTGTGTTTGACAACCACACACTCGCTACAAGTTAACATGATCATGACGTACGTATGTGGAATTGGAGGAAAGTTGGGAGCTCATGTGTAGTCTCAGTTTTGCTTCACTGCTCAGCATCTGCTCCTTTTCAGCAAGTTCCTTTTCCAGTGCTGCCCTCTCTGCCACCTGCAATAAAGATTTAGTCAGGTCGGTTGAAAAACTTTGTTTTTTGGGAGGATGCAGATGTGTGAGTCTAATAGAAATATCAATTACTTTTTGCCACAATAAAGATCAGTTATAGGGTAGTGGTATTTACTTGACGGTAATTGTTTTGTAGTTGAAATAAGAATTAAATGACGGCTTTGGCATTCCGAGCTTGGACAACTCATTCACATTCCGCCATACAGTTTGTACATCCCTTCACACCATGATTCCTTCCTCAAATTCTAATTCGAACGTCAAATTAATCAAAGGCTGCCCGTTATTTGATACTGCAATTCAATCTAAAATTTTGTTGTATATATATATATATGATATTGAATAACTAAAATAGATATTTCACTTACGTGCGTTTGACGAAAGATCGCCAAAATTAAAGTATAGTAAATTATCCCCTCTCAAAATGTATACAATGGACATAGGATCGCCGCTTTAAATCCTCGTAGAACGAATCTACTCATGCCATACTTTCAAATTAATGAAGCAACCCAGGATAACTTTCAGTCTCACGCTTTATTCCGCAGTTCAGTTTGAGTTAGACGATGTCTGCCTCAGAAGGACCGAAGGACCCGTCTGAAGTTGCTCTCTTCTTCTGGTTGACATGGCTGATCATTGTCCTCATCACGTCTTTCCTCGGAGACGTGACCATCTTGGTGGCCTCCATCAGATACGGCGCTCTCAAGCTACACAGTGTCATCGTGGTGATCATCCAGAACATCGCCATCAGTGACCTGATCATTACCACCACGTGTGTCCTACCCCAGAGTATTGCCATGGCAGCCGAAAGTAAGGAACTTGATCAGAAAGCACTGAGCTACCCTCTCGTTTACGGTCCTTACCTAGGTTTTCTCTCCAGCAAACTCTTCGTCCTTGCTCTGATCGTGGCAAAGTGGCTGATACTAAAGTACCCTCTAAAAGCGAGGACCTGGACAGAGAGTCGAGGAAGGAGGCTGTGTGGTGTGATCTGGGTCTTCTGTGTGCTCTGTCAGGCTAGGTTCTTTGTGGGTGGAGTTGGCGACATAAAGTTCGACAGGTTGATATTCCGGTACAACTACGCCTACTCTCACCCCGTCTGGAGGAGCTGGCTGTCTCTCACCTACTTCACCCTCACCACCTACATCCCTAACCTGGTGATTTTTACCCTCACCCTCTTCCTCATCAAGCATCTCCTCCACGCTCGGAAAGTCACGAGTAGAACCAGAGGAAACCTCAGGTGGCAAGGAATGTTGACCGTTGTGGTGACCGCCACGGTTTACAGCCTCTCTTACCTTCCCTACGCTACCTTCTTCGCTGTGCGGAGTCAGATTCCTCCCGCCGTAAAAGCAAACGTTTTTAGGTTTGCAGCAACGTGCGGTTACTTTAACATTGTTTGTAACTTCTTTATTTACAGTCTCACTGTCCAGAGTTTCAACAGCTTTCTCAAGGTGACGCTGCGTAATGTGACGGGGTTTGAATTCTCAGGTATTGCCAACTTTAAAACTACCCCGCCAAGTCGGTAGCTTCCTTTTCGGTGTATTAATATTTTTAATAGTAAAAATTAAGATAATTTTTCATCCTTTCTTCTCTTCCTTTCTTCAGCTACTAACTGGTTCAACGCCCAGGTAACGCGAGGTCACGTGTTTCGACAACCGGGGAAAGTCGAGATCAGGTCACAAAGAAAGCCTCAAGTGAGACAAATGTTTAAAGTCAGATGTGAGGATTTCACCAGTGCATGGTGACAATGGAATACATAACCGATGTAATTTCAATATAATTCAACACCGATTCTTTCCATCGCAGACTATTTCATCGCATTACTTGACTTCTCAGCATAATCACATGACCGCAGCCTTCAAGCTTCTGCACGAATACGCGAATAATCCATATTTGCGGCATTACTAAAACTATCTTCAAATAACTGACTTAAATTCGAATTTTGTGATATCTTAACAAATACATAAGTAGTATGTCAGCATTAAATTACATTGTATAAATAGTATCAACATGACATTTGTAGTATTCTAAAAGTTAATATTTGTAATTTGACCCCTAAATTTTGTTTTTGGAAAAATGATTTTCTCATCTATAATTCTTATGTAGCGATTTTTTAAACTTATAGATTTGAACTTATATTAATGTACAATTTAGATATCACACATCTTGATTTTTGAAGTCTGGAATGATGAGTATCTGTCCATATAATAATCTTATACTTATTTTAATTCGGACACTCCAACAGCCACATGTTACACAAGTGTAACGGCCAATTACAGGAGGCCGAATGTACAATTATACATACACGCCAGTGACGGTTAAGGTAGTGTGTACCATACTTTTATCGCCCGAGACTTCGCTGCAATGGGCAGCTACTCATTTAACCCTCACACCCGATTTCTCGAGCATTTGGCTGAGTGGACCGTGGGGGCGTGGGGCTGCATAGATCCAACGGAATCCTTAGCTGAGCATCAACGATCCTCACCCCATGGCCAGTGCCGCAGTTGGGAATCGAACTGCTAACCTTTCGATTAGCAGGTAGACTATTTAACCGACTGCGCCACTGAGCCATTAATATATAATCGCTATAAAACTAAAAGCTAAAAATGCGTTCTAAAATAAACTAAACCTGTTGTTTGGAGGCTTCCTTTAACTTCTCAATCTGCTCCTTGTACGAAGCTATAGAATTGTTAAGTTTTACTGTGCTTGATCTCTCGATATCATACTCCCCCGAAAGTCGACTGTATTTCTCTCTTTCCACTTTCAGCAGCTCGTCCAGTCTATAAGTGTGTGTAGCGTTAAAGTCATACCAGTTAGTTTCATCATATAAAACATATAACGTTTTCCTCACGGCAAAGCGTTATCGCGGTTACACTCGACAGCGATTGTCAGAACGTTTGACAGATTTTATTTCGCCAATTGAAACGTTGTAGTAATGAATCGACAAAGTTTCAGTCCTTATGTTGATAAGCTCAAAAATAGAATACATAAAAAATATGGTTTTTAATTTTGAAGGAACGCCATTTTTCCTGTTAAATCTTAAAACTGGTTTATCAGACTGTCACTAAACTGGACTATCAAAGTCATAACCTATATTTATTGAAATGAAACCTAGAAATGTCGTTGTTGGCTTTGTTGTTGAGGGACTGGACGTCTCCCATTTTATCTTTTGTGTCATTGAGCAGGTCAGTAGTATTTTTCATAGCCTGAAAATAAGAACAGTGCCGTGAATATACTGTCCAAGAGATGATAAAAACTAACCAATAAATTTAGCCAATCATTCATGAAGTTCATCGATCCGATTCAAATAATGTTTTGACATTGGGCAAGCAATTAGTTTCTGGGGTGTTTTACTTTTGACTTTAGTGTGGACAGTTTTCGACATTCGACGACTAAAATTGTAGGGGCCGGTTTGGCGGTCAGTCACGCCAAGTGCCAAACTGACAACTTATCACGACGTATGAGTTTAAAGGAAAAAGTTTGCATATCTTTAACTTACAAATACAACTCATGCGCAATCGTACAAATGTAGCAAGTGAAACGTCCAACATAGCTGTTAAAAGAAACCTGTTCAGTGGCAGAAAGCCTCTCCCTCTCGGATTCTAGGTTAAACTTGAGTTGGGTTGCGGAGTTTTCCAGGATTATGTTTTGTGATTTGAGCTGCTGAATTTCCCCTTGGAGAGCCGTGTGCTTGTCGTACAATTCCCGATATTGTTTGGCAGCTTCTTCAGAGATCCCAGTTGGCACTGGGGCCGCGCTAGATGACACCTGTAGTGTTATTATCCTTCTTTTATTTGTGTTATCTCTCTAATACCTCAATCTTTATTTCCTAAAAAAGTAACTAACGGGTTAAAGTAATACCTATATATAAGAGATTTAGAACTAGAGTCTAGACTACCTAAGTAAAATATGAAACATCTGCGGACCTTCTCTTCTGCTCTTTTACCGATCTGTTCCTTGAGAGCCACGATTTGAGATTCTTTGTTGTCCCGCTCGAATTTAATTTGTTTGATTTCACTTTCCAGACTGTATATTTTCTCTTGTAACTCCTCCTTCACCACACTGACATCTTCGATGTGCTGAAAAATAGAAGTTTTGTCTGACTTTTTCTGACCCTCATTCGAAGCGAATTCCCTCTCCGAGAATAAAATGTGCGGGAGGGTGCGCACTTTACAATATAAGTTACGTTAATAGAAATTATAATCATAATTAAATTATGAAATTATACTGTATACAGTTTACTAGTTCGAGATTTCAACGAGCGTCATGGTGTTCATTGATTCAACAATGAACTAAATGCTAATGATGCTTCAATTCTTCAGTTGGAACTTGGACGATCAGCAGTTAGCCCGATTTGAAGCAAACTAACGTCACGTATATAATTAATTAACGCATTACTGTCGTAGTAAGTGACTAAAATTTTACGTCGATTTATAACAAATGTGCCGCGCGTTACGTTTAATACTACTGCGCGCAGTGACAGTTTATTACAACGTGAACCCGGGCTCCAAAACGATGTAGATAATAGACGCGGACGGAATAAAACGGTCCCTGAATGAACATTGAACCGAATAATTCTATCATAAATACAGATTCTGAGTATGATTGATTCGTAAGTTCTGGCGGTCACAAATTTCTGTTGTACAAGAAATGTACAGGACGTATGTGCGACAAAAGATAGATGAAAAGAAATGATAAAGAGGCTAGAATATATTTGATAAACAAACCTTGATTTGGTGGCTATGAAGTTTTTGTTGCATTTCAGTTAGTCTATCCTGCAACTCTTTACACACCACCTCTTTTTCTTTGACTTTTAACAAACCGTCCTCTGATTTCTGTCTGATATTTTTGTTGTCCTCTTGAATAACCGTTATCCTCGTTTTCAGATTTTCTATTTCTGTGAAGCGTTCTTGGGAGGTCGTTTTCATTTCATTTAACTGATGACTTATGACGTTGTTTTCCGTTTTAAGAACCCCTGAAAAGTATGAACTTTGATTTAACTTAACTATCGAATACCAAAACACAATGAAGAGCTTATATATGAGGACGTCGAAAGAGTTAAATCGGCAGTTTAAGAAATTACCGATTTCCTCGGTGAGTCTATTATTAGAGTTAGTTTTCTCGGTAACTGCTGCTTGTAACCCTCTCAACTCATGTTCCATCTTCGCTAACTCTTCTCTCGAGCCCTCCAGCTTCTTCCTCAACACCTGTTATACATTATATAAATATGAAGCCATTACTAAGAGAAGAAACTAAGAGAAGAAACTAAAAGAAGTAACTAAGAGCAGTCACTAGGAGTATTAAATATTTCTGATTCAGCATATAGCACCATCTACATTTTAGTGTTGCCACTGCTACATTAGGTATTGATAATGGTTAAGTCCCCAAAACGATTTTAGGAAGTTAACGAAGTTTAAGAGGGAATCATTTCAAGAACGACAGATACCTCGTGTTTATTCTCACTGCTCTTCATTTCGTTTTTCAAGTTTCGAATTTCTTCTTTGAACCCATCGCGTTGTTTCCCCATTTCTCTAGAAAATGTCTCGAATCAGTAAATACTGCTAGTGCTAATACCCCGGGGCCTAGGTATGTTTTCTAGGCCGTAAACGGTAAAACTATAAATGAGTAAAGGTGGGGATACAGGTTGAAGTTCGAACTAAAATGCAATATTGCAGACCGAAGATGTACAACGTTTCAAGTTTATTGAACTTTCCCTTGTTATATGAACAACAAGAGAATATCCTCCAGTTTGGGCCTGGTACAGTAATTCAGGAAACTGCTACTTTTAAAATATAGATGAAACCACGGAAATCTTGGGAAACTCCCCCTTGTTACTCCAATTTCAAGACGAACTTACATTTCCAGATCATTCTTCTCTTTTATAAGCTGATTTCGCTCCTCTGAAAGTTTCTCAAATCTGTGTACGTCCTGGTCTTTTTCTTCTTCTAACTGTATGTTTTAGTGAGATAATTTGAGAATTGTGAATATGCTGTCCCATTGAAATCGGGCCGTAGAATATATAGAATTATACAATTAAGAATACAAACCTGTTTTATTTTCTGATTGAGGTGTTGTGATGTTGCAGTTAAATGACCGAGCTCTGTATTCAGAGCAGCTATTTGTTCTGTGTTCGTGGTGTTTACTGATTGTCCTCCTCTTTGAGCCTGAAGTTTTTATGATGGTTAGGAGGATTGGTACTCCAACAAATTAAGAGTGGCCTGGGATATCTAACATAATTTTCTAGATCAGAGGACCGAACTGTGGTGTGTGCCATAACACGGTCGAGAGGTGTGATTTATCTTAATGAGGTGTGATTTATCCTAATGAAATGACCGTGAGGTGAGTTGAAGAGTAATGATGGTTGGGTGTGAGGAGTGAAAGTGATTTCTGGAGGACCAACACGGCGTATCTTATAACGTCCTGGTAATCAGACTGCACTTCTTCTTGCAACTTCATGCCAGCTTCCAGAGACGATATCTTTGTATCGTTCTCGTCCTGAAACAGAAATTTTTAGAGTAAACATATAATGAAATGATGTAACTCAGATAATCCCCACTATGTCAGCCGAGAGTGATAGCTGATATACTGTAGACAAAACCAGACAACATCAGACTGATAACTACAAATAGTCACTAGACCATAGTCAACTTTGCACCTTATAAGACGACATCAGAGTTTCTAGGCTAAACCAGGAATCAGTGTTACTGATAACAACAAATTATAATAACCAGACCATAGTCGATTTTGCACCTTATAAGACGACATCAGAGTTTCTAGGCAAAACCAGGAATCAGTGTTATTACTGATAACTACAAATAATAACCAGACCATAGTCAACTTTGCACCTTATAAGACGACATCAGACTTTCGTGTTCTGCTGAAAGTGTCTTTATTTCTTCCTTGTAGTGCAATGCCAGCTCTTCGATCTTCACCTGATAATGCACAAATTAATGTGTTCAAATCATGTGACCTACAGCTATATTCCTTATCTTTACATCGTCTGGAGTATAACTCAAGTCAGGCAAATTAAACTTCATCTTGTGAATACCTTTAGTTCTTGGTTTGAACATTCCAGACCTCGGATCTCGTTCAAATAACGACATTCTTTTCCGCTCCATTTAATCTGAGACAATTTTATTCGTTTCCTGATATTGCTGACAGCAATACTTAGCATTAAACAAAACATTTCAATTGTTTATTTAAACCAAACCTAAGCTTAAAAGCGTGCAGGCATTACACATTTTCTGACCTTTTCATTCTCAAAAAGCTCTCTGTGTTTCATGAGTTTTTGTTCTTTTTCTTCACACTTGTTCAGGGAGACGTTCATTTCGTCTCGAGCAGTTTCGTTCTCAGTTCTGGAAGTAAGCCAATGTCATTTAACAGTTTCAGAAGCATAGAGGTCTTCCCGTACTAGACAAGTCTTTAAACCTAAAGGTTGGAAATGTAAAATATCCAATGATATGAGTCACAAATCTCATGTTCATTCCTGTCCGGTCAGAAACGTTTCATCATCTTCCATTTCGAGTTTGTGCAGCCGCAGAATAAAAAAATTTAGAAGATGAAAATGCAAGGGAAACTTTGTTCAAAGGATTGCCCTAAACTAAAATCAACTTGTGAGTTGTGAGATTGCAAAACTAGCTCTATGCACTATCGACTATGTAGATAACGAACACAATATAGTCTCTCAACTTTTTTAATGGTTCCGGTAGCTAGATGTTAAAGGAGCCTATCACAATTTGTAAAGTAAATTTTTCTTTTTTGGTCTGTACAATTACAGAGAGGAGAAATTTTGGCTGTGAGTCAGTTAAACCAATATTTTCTAACATATTGTGATTTACAAAAAAAAAATTATTCGCTTTCATGTACAACAAGATTTGGCATCAAATACAGCCTCATCTTTAAACATTTAAGAAAACTTTGTTTGCTTCGAAGACAGTCATTGTATGCCACATACAAGATTTCCAAAGCCATTACAAAAACAGACAGGATAGCTCCAATTGCAAGTATCAAAAACAGTCCAGATAAAATAGGAAGATCAAACTTGGTGTCACTACCAACTGACGAAGTGCAAGATGCTGCTTTACCACTTTTGTACCATCTATCGAACCTGCTGACAATCCAGCCAGACTCACGGTACCTCAGTATAAGGTCGTTAATAACACCTGAGTAGGGCGAGTTCATCTGCAAGCCGAACGCCCACTGATTCTGGAACTTCCCCGTGAAAGTTTGAAGAGAGCGACAGCTGTCCTTGAAATTATAAGTTATGACACTGCTGTCATCGATAAACACAAACTTCCCATCTTTCACTCTGTCTATCCCCTCTTGAAGACTCCCAAGCTTGGCAGCTCGGTTGACCAGAGCCCCATACTTGTTATTTCCGTGGTTCTTCATCATGCTCTCCAGATTCCTATCGGTGATTAGACCCCAGGTGTACTCGTGCTGCTTCAACAGATCATCTAGCTCGGATATGTGGTTAAAAGATCGCTCTAAGGTGAGATGGGCAGTTAGGTTTGCTGTGTACATTGATGTGAGGATCATGATGAAGAGCCACCATGTAAAAACCATACATCTTCCTGAGGGCGAGTTTGGTTGTGTCTCCACTCCCTGCAACACGAACCCTAAAAAATTTAAATGTGAAAATATGTTTTTGCAAATGGCGGGAAAACATGTAACAGAATTTATATATATGTCAAAATTTAGAAATGACGTAATCTGGGCAAATATTTTTATGGACTTCCATCACAAACCTGTTCCAACGAGCCATGCAGAATTATAAAATGACATGTCGTCATGATCTTCAAATGTTTTGTCGACCAAACATTCTTCGGTAATTAAAGCGTCAGGGATTTTATTGTTTTCTTTCTTTTTGGCAGTGCAGCTTGAACAGCGACAGTTTTTCAAAGCTTGATATTTCTTACTGAAACGTCCAAAAGGTGAAAATTTTCCGAAAATCGTTGTCATCATGGCAACAAACAGAATAAGACCGATGATTGACAGCCAAACTGAGAAATGGAAAGGCTCTAGGAAGAAGAACATGTTGGAGGAACTTTTTGTCGATTCTTCGTTGACCACAAACGCTGCTTGGTCTTCGTAGAAAGATGCAGAAAACAATCATCCCATTCCACTTTTTTGTTTCTCTGTCATAACCGCCATACTTTCTGTCTTTTGGCATTACATATTCGTAAGTAAAGTTCAGATCAGTTGCAAGTTGTTCGAACATGTCAGGATTCCATCCATACCAGCAACTGGGTAATGACGTGTCGTTGACACAGTTATCTGCCAGAAATGCTATCGGAGGCTCGGGCACAATCCCTATCCTCAGATGATACCCAGTAAGACTATTCCCAAATCCGGTCGGTGGAGCTCGACCCCCTCCAAGATAGATAATATCTTTTCTCTCCCTCCAATCAACCATCCGATGAAATTGGTCGACCAGAGTTTCAGTAGAATTATACTCCCACAAGCCGATAGGTCGAATGTTGTCAGACCTGAAATTGAGGATGTCATATCTCGGGCTCTCATCATGATGAGTGTTTGTTTTAGCTAGACCTTCTTCAAAGGTTCTGATGATCTCAGCATACAGCTCTTTTCCTCCACTCCACGGTCGAGGGTTCTCACAGTTTACTTTAGGGGTGCTATCCCAGAAGGTTTTCTCCATGTTTTTTAGAGATGAGTGTATGATTTTCAAACCATCAGACACTTTAACAGATGAAATGAGAAAGTCTGTCGTCGACCCGACATCGTCCTCGTTGTAAGGTGTCATATAATGATCCTCCATTACATCAATATGTGGCATCGTGCCAATTATTCCTCGATAGAAGTCAGGAAATAAACCATCCACTGAGAGTACTTTTGAACGGGATGTGATGTCGTCGGTGGTTATCTAAACGTAGGATTTTTCCATCAACCCAAACGCCTGTGCCTCGCTGAAAAATTTAGCATCACATACCACAGGTCTGACACGGTAGGTATTTAGCATCTGTTTTTTGTATAGGCAGGATTTTCAGATACTTGAAAAGATATTAAAAAGTTAGTCCCAAGAAACAGCGTCATTTAAAGTTTACCTGAATATTTGTTTAGCAAATCTGACGCCACAATTCAGAACGATGACCTTAGCCAATGAGTTCTTTATCAACTGCAACTCTTTGGTGTATAGCTTCATGCTCGAATCATTGTGCTCATCACTCTTCTGCACATCAAAGTGTTGAACATCCCTGACGCTAAACCTGCTATCTTGGGATGCCAGGTACTGCAAGTGTACAACTCCGCTTATACCGTAGTTGTCAGCAGACGCTAAGATTGAAATCTCCATCCAGTTGTACTCTGTCAAGAGATCGAAGATAGCTTGACCTTGGTAGATATCAGAGGGAGACAGTCGGAGAAAGAAGCTCGTGCTAGAGGCTGATAAGAATGGATTAGTCGCCACAGCTGCCACCAGGGGAATCTGATACTGGCTGAGAACATTGGCTTGGATGTCAGTAATTGTCGAGTCTGAAGCAGACACCACAGCCACTACATTTGAGTTGAGCAACTCGCACACACCTCGGACCACGCTCAAATACGTCATGTCGTGGTGTACAATTTCGAGCTGAAGAGGAGAGCTCAGCCCGTCTAGCGTGCGTTCAATAAAGGTAGCACATGCAATGATTGCTGCGGTTTCGTCTGGTTCTGCTGAGTTTACCAAGAGTCCGACTTTGTGGCATCTTCCAAGTGGAGCGATCAGATATGGCAGAGCGAAAATCCAAAAGAACGTAAACATAAGTTACAAAATCGAAGTTCTTAAACTTATCAACAAAGAGCCGAGGTATGCACCTGAGTTTGTATCGAGAAAAGCGGTAAGAAATCTGCAGATATGCAAAAGTGGCGGTAATAGTCAGAACAAGACAAAAATTAACCACAATATAGTAGTTGCTAATTAAACTTATTGGTATAGAGATGATCTAGAGGAATTACCGTAACCAGGGGAAATTATTGTTGATTATGAATGACGAGGCGATTGGCTCCAAAGCTGCGATAAACCAAAGGATAAATGCGACTATGTGAACAGATGGTAATTAGAAATGCAATAATGATAAGCGCTTTGGGAAAATTGAGTTTGATCGCATTCTATTCTGACAAATGAAATGCCATTTAGCGGAAATATATATAAGAATCAGTGAAATAGAAGATAATATATATCAGTTGTACTACAGATGAACTAGTAGACTAAAAAACGAGCATGATATTTTAGGGCAAATTTAAATGAAACTTCTAACTAAACATTTGAACCATATTATTCGGAACACATATCGCCGCCCCACTTTCCATGTCATAGGTTTTAATTTAAAATCTGGTTTAAATGTTCTTGGAAGATTGAGTAACGAGAAAAGGTTCTATTAAGAAAACTCGAACAATCAGTGATTCACTTCCATCCACCGTTTTTCCGTATGACAGCCTTGTCTCGAAGAACGTAACTTGATCGGTCTGTAGGCTTGTTTCTGGAGGCTAGCTTCATCCTCCTCGCACTTGTGGTCATGGTTGTAGCCACTGGTTTCATCAACACGTTCTCACGTCCAGATGTCTTTTTTATGTGAGGAGATAAAAGTTTGTTGTCTACAACAAAATCAACTCGATCGTTAGCCTTGTTTCGTGGAAGGGTTTGTTTGCTGCTTCTACCAAACCACTCTTCTTTAATTTCGTCTTTCTTAAGGGATATTCGTGAACAAAGGCATTGGTACAGACTTTTGTCGCTTTCTCTGCTATCTAGATATGAAACGAAAATGAATTCCAGAAGGCTGGTGACGAACGCCCACAAAACTCCGCCCATTAGAATTATAAACAGTCCAGCAAGCATAATGGGAGTAAATGTCGTATCGCTTCCAATAGAGTCACTTGAAACGTGACATGAGTCCCCGCCGTTCCACTTGTCGAACACCAAAGTGAAGAAACCTTCTTCCCTATAGGTGATGAACTGCCGATTTATTACTTCAGCATATGGTGCATTTGAGGGCATTCCCAGGGCCCAAATGTTCTGAAAATTATTTGTCACAGCGATGTGTTTTGTACAATCGTCTTTAAAAGCGTACCCTATGTCCGCCTTTGATCCGATCCAAACATACTGTCCTCCTTTAACTTTTTCAACAGCCTCCTCAGTAGTATTGACAAACTCTAGTCGTTTGTACAGCTCCTGGTGCATCTTTGTATCGCTGTTACTCATTGACTGTACGATATGTATGTTCTCCGGACTGACCCATTTGTAATAGCTTTGTTTCAGCAACTCATCTAGTGAATTAACGGTGGTTCCCGGAGTTTCGACTGTTAATGTGGTGGTGAGGTTGGCTGTGTACATCGCTGTTAGGATCATCATGAAGAGCCACCATGTAAAAAGTAGGAGTCTCCCCGAAGGAGATGTAGGCAAAACGTCAGTTCCTTGCAACACGAACCCTGAATACATGCCATTGTTTTTAAAGTAATAAAGAAATATATTAGTTTTAACAAATGATTTAGATTGATATGCAATGAAAATTAATTATTGGCGTGACACGTGTGAACTATATTTAAAAACACATGTATATTTAAAAACACGTGCCAACTTAATAATACAGGGTCCAACCCTTGCTGCATGTTTCCCTGCAGTATTCGATATTTCAATAACACAAGTGATAATATTACCGTCATATCACGCTACTTTATATATGTATCTGTAACAACTCACCAGTCCCAATAAGCCATGTCGAGTTGTAAAATGAGAGATCATTGAAATCATCAAACTCTTCAACCTTTTCTACCAAACAGTCATATTTCTTTGTGTCTACAAACCTGCACTGTGCAGCTTCTTTATAACGCCTCCTTAGAAAACAATTTCTGCAGGGACAAGATTGCATGGCATGGATCTTTTCGCCATAACTTCCAAAAGGGGAAAACCTACTAAAAAAATTCGTGAGAATGGCAATCACAATGACTAACAGAACGATTGTTCCCCAAACTGATAATTCAAATGGCTCTAAGAAGAAGAACATGTTTGATGATGGTTCCGTGTTTTCCAAATTCGGATACATCGCCATTACCATTGAATCTTCAAAGAAAGGATAAGTGAAGTCAATGTATTGCGAACGTTCGGGGGTGATAGCTAATGCAATTGAAAGATCCAAATCACGGTCGATAAGTCCTCCAAATATTCCACCCCATGTTTGTGTTTCCTTGTCTAATCTATAATATAATCCGTCGGCAGGTTGCACATATTCGTAAGTGAAGTTCAAATCCACGGCTAGCCTTGCTATTATCTCGGGGTTCCAGCCTTCCCAGCAGGAGGGGAGAGAAGTCTGCTCTTTACAAAATGGACTGTCTATGAGGAGGGCGATCGGAGGATAATGCAGGACTCCGATTCGGAGGTGGTACCCTCGTAGGGTGTTCCCGATTCCTGAAGGTGCTTTTACATTTCCTCCACTGTACACAAGGTCGTTTCTGTTTATCCAAGAGACTTTCAGTCCACTATAATCGATAATCCCGGTTTCGTAGGTCCAAAATCCAGCTCTTTCGAAGCCATTGGGTTTGAAGTTCATGATATCGTATGCCGGGTAGCGCTTGACACCAGCTATGTCTCCCATCTCGATTGCCAACAGATTTTTCTGTATAGAAGAGTATAAGACTGGCCCATCAGCCCAGGTGTGTTTCTTTTCGCAATTGATTTCATTCAGTGCAGATCTGTTCAGACTTCCTAGTTGAGTCAGGGAAGTATGTAAAACTTTCAGACCTGATGATATCTTAACAGAAGACATGGTCAAATCAGCCGAATCTCCCCCACTTACGACATACGTGTCCTGCATTTCATTAAAATCACTACTTCCTTTACCATAGAAGGGTGCTGTCCCGAAAATGCCCTGATAGTAAGAGAGATATGACCCGGTGTTGTATGTTAGAAAGTCTGGACGAGCAGTTAATCCGTCAGTCGTTATCCAAACATAACCCTCGTCCATCAGCCCCATTTCTTTTGCTTCACTGCAATGTTTGACATTGCAATGGTAAAGTGGTCAATAAACATATAATATTTATTGGAAAGTACTTAAGTTATATTGGTGTTTTTAACATCGATGTGTATTTAACATCGGCGAACCTCATTTTGTATTAAATAATTTATCGATTTTGTAAACAAACGGTTGCTGTTGAGTAAAAGTTACATACCTAAATATCCGTTTGGCGAAACGTCCTTGGGAACTTAAAACAATAACTTTTACCAGAGATGTCTTGAAAACCTCTAATTCTTTAGTGAAGAGCTTTATAGAGGTTGGGAGAGACAGATCTTTTTTGACACTAAAATGTTGTATATCTTTAAAGGTAAAGTCTGAGTCTTGTGAGGCAAGTTTCTGCAGCTGAACAGTACATCTTATCCCATAGGTGTCCATAGAACTGAGAATAGAAAACGTGTTCCATCGAAATTCCTTGAGCAGGGCGAAAATAGCCTCACTCTGGTGAATGTCCGAGGAAGAAAGCCGCACTTCCAGATTCTTTTCTGTCTGTGAAAAGGGATTAGTTGACACGGCAGCCATGAATGGTATTTGGAATTGCCCGATCAGATCAGACTGAACGGCGGTCAATGTGGAATCAGAAGCAGACATAATAGCGATAACATCATCCTCAATGAGAGAACAGATCGCTCCGCGCAGACTAAGATAAGACCGTTCCGAAAATTGGCGAGTTGCCAATTGCAAGGTGATGTTTGATACTGGTATGTTCGCGAGTGTGAAGTCAGCAAAGCGTTCTATTGCGCCTGATTCTATTTGATCTTCCGAATTGAGGAGAAGGCCAACTTTATATGGTGTACCATTTGTGGCTTGAAGTGCAGTCAGGAGGATAATGTAGGCGAAGACTTTTCTCAACGGGACAGTATGGTCCATAGGTCAGCCAGTCTGCATTGTGGACATCGTAAGCCTTTGTTAAACATCATTGTATAATGTAAAATGGTCCATTAAATAGCCCATAATTAAAATATTAATAAACACGTTAACAAGAACATATAAAGTTAGAGAGAATTACATAAATATCAGGCATCAGCCCACTGGCCAACTTTTTGCTTCTTTGGTTGTTCAACCAATCAAAGAGTCAGCTAAAATGTATCAATATTATAAGTCAAATTCCAATATTAACAGGAATGTTTATGGCACAAGTGCAAGAACAATTGACAAGAACAGGCTGAATAAAGGCAAGAATTCTCTTCATGAGTCTACAACTAAGGTAAATTTGGACAGTGTTGCCCTCATGAAACTTTTACACGCTACACTTCCTTTTGTGTCGTCATTGTTCCGCGACCATCAGAAATTTAATGTGAGAAACTGAGAAAAAGGAAAATGTAAGGGAACGAAATAGTGTAAGCTAGAGACAGGTAACGCGAAGGGGCAGCCTCTATTCAAGATGTAATACTTATAAGTTAAATAGTTTAACCGCACATAGAAATGTCATGGATCGGCCATTTTGACTTTTCTCATGATAATATACATAGAATTGTATATATTTTTATATTGCAGCTGGGATAAGGTAGGAAGTGAGAGAGAAAGAACATTAACTTTAAGTAGCAGAATTGTAAGTTGAGTCCTTATTATGGCTAATCTTATTCTGAACTGAAAACCGTTCTTGCCAATCCAAACCTTCCGAGACGCATTGTAAAGAAATGCCATGCCGTTTAAAACAATGCTTGGATTAACTTTGACTTTAGAACAACAATGTCAAGGACGGCTGACTGGATTTTAGGCGCTGCGTCTTCAATTACATTAATGGTCAAATCGATAGATTTTTGGATACTCCAGTGAAAGTTGATGTTGCAGTGTGTTTCCAAGCATATTGTGTGCGGTTAGCCAATTTCTCTTTACTAGTACTGAAGCTTACGATACAGCTTAAATCTTCGTTTTGTATTTACTGCAGTTATTATTTCTAAGTGATAAACTTACGAAACACTTAATTATGGGTTCCACTGTCTAAATGGAGGCTAAATTTAGAACCAAAATATAAACCAAAAACTGATATGCTGTCAATTGTTAACTAATAACACTGATTACACTTTATCGATTAGGCATTTAGGCAACTCAAAGCATAGAGAGATATCCGAGGGACAATGATGATTGTGATATTTTCTTTGCTATTTACTGCGATTGCGGCTGACGATCAAGGTAGGTAGCAAATGTGCAACAAACAAGTCAACAATATTTAAACTTATAAAGTTCGAATGATTCAGATAACCGTTTGAAAGTTCTAAGCACGACAGGCCATTCCTCGCCATGCAGAGCTTCCAAGAGTTTTCCGTCAATAACTTATTGTTGTTATTTTTGCCACTACTTCTACAGAAAAAAATCTTTTCATTTCATTTTTAACAACTTAAACGATCGCACAACTACCCGATGCACTGTAGATATTCAGTATTACAATAATAATGATTATGTTAAAGGCAATAACAACCCTTTGGTATTTTTCCAGGTTGGATTCAAGTTGAAGCAGGGGCGGCGGTAAATTTCAATCTCCTAACTTCCCCGCTGGAAATCAAATCAAGCAGCGGAGCTGGAAGCAACCAAGAAATGGGTGTTATGTTTTCATCTGGAAATGTGGCCGATAGAAATGGAGCAATTTTGACTCTCTCTCTTACAGCCAGTCCTAGTTACATGCTTATTCCTTGCCATGGTAAATTGATGCAATTTGACGTCGAAATGCCTTCTGCTGACACTTACATCTGGAGAATTTCGCTGCAAGATAGCACGGAAGGTGCCCGACAACTATTTTTACACTGTAACGACATTGAAATGGTTCATTTTGTTATCGATGACGTGTGTCAACTTCCAACAATTTTGAACGGAGACGTAGCGCAAATACAATTCACGGAAAATGAAGCGGCGGAATTTTACAGAGCCTATAATTTGCCAGGTGAAGATTTTAAAATGTTTTGGTCCACCTAAAATTTATTTGCAACCGTGTCATTCATAACATATTTTTATATAACTGATTGGAATACTGTTATGACCCACAAACACGTTTTGTAAACAATTCTGTTAAATCATGCTACAAAAAAGAAATCACCACTTCAGAACCTACAAAAGAAGTAAAACCGGAAGTTGCACCACCAGCAACAGAACCATCGAAATCGGAAGACGTTATGAATGGCCAGGGTGATTAAAAACCCGTCTTTAAGAATTTGATTCATCTACTTCATGTCGATAAAATTAAAGAAATGTATTTGTTTTAAATTTACTTGTCAAATTAGACTTCTAAATGATCAACGGCTGTGAAAAACGCCCGTTTTAACCCTTCTAAAACACGTGCATTTTTAGAATCTGTCGGAGAAGGAGCTAAGAATGTCGGAGATGAAGTTGAAGAAAAAGTTAAGGATGAGTCAACAGAGAACGGTGAGAACTAAACTATTCTTATCGTTTAATTTCTTTTTAGATTGTGCGAAATTGTGATAGTCTCAACAACCATGAGATCAAAAAGAAGACTTTCATATTAAATGGGAGAATTGTTAACAATTCTCTACTCCTCAGAGAACAAGTCCGAAAGAACGATCCTCTCGTGGACCGCCTTTTTATTCTGCAGCCTGCTAGGAATTACGCTGTCTGGTGTAAACATTTGAGTTCTTCATGCAGATTTGAAACTTGGATCAAATATCCCAGCAAGAAATAGTTTAAATTTAATAAGGTCCTTTTAATCATAAGAAAGTTTAGAATTGGAACCCTAGCCTGACAAGTATTATAGTTTCAGGGCTTCAGTATATCATGTGGATATCATAAAGTTCGGGCATAGATGTTTAGCTTATTTGGAGTTTAGCTTGATTGACTAGAAACCCCGAAGAACACTTTTATGGGCAAAAATATAAAAAGTATTTAAATTGAGTTTGTTGAATCATTGCAATTGTGTGAGTATGTCTCATTCAATCCACAAGTCTTTTGTGCTATTTACATAGTTTTAGTTGTAGTTGTAACACTATCAGTTGGAAATCAAATCATTTAATCAATTTTGATAAGATATTACGCACTCACAAAGTTAAATGATGCTGTGTGGCCAGGACCAGTTTGATATAGTATTGTGACGGTAGTTATAAAATTTTATAATGTTGATACAAAAATTGCTCATCACAATACCCGCATAAAATTAAGTTTTAGATTAAATCCTTAAGACGGGCATTTGCGTGAAAAACGAAGTATTATATCAATTTTGCAAATGCTACACTAATACTATAAACGTTGTGTAATTCAGTATACACTCAACCAGGCCACAATTGTTTCAAAAGTACTTAGACCTCAAGTGTTTCTTTCATTAATACACATAGAAAACATGGGTGGACCTAATGCACATTTAGATAGGATTGTCTGGTGGGTTAGAATAATTCGCATTCCCGCCCTTATATGACATACATTTTATTCAGTCTTTAAATTTATACGAAGTATAGCAGGCTTCTTCAGTTCTTATCTTATTGCATCGTCAATCACAGCTTATCAAAATGTGTTAAATCTGATTTCATGGTTTAACTTCTGGAAGAGCCCAGAGGGTGCTTTTGCTGAACAAGGACCTCATGGGTTTTTAAATGCATCACGACTCAGACAGAAACATTAGGGAGAATAGAGTTTATTTTTAGGACATCACTTTTACCATTCAGTCCATGGCCGTTACTTCCATGATCATGATGGTCATGCACTGCTCTATTGCCTCGATCAAACCATTCCTCCCTCACTTCCCGAAATTTGTACCTAACTCTTTCACACAAACAGTCCCAAACTGGCCGCCCCTGTTGGACACTGTCCTGACGTGCCACGTAAAGAATCTCCAAGAAGACGGTGACAAACGAGAGCAAGGCACCGACTCCCAAAATGAGAAAGAGTCCTGATAAAACAGAGAGACCAAACTTGGTGTCACTACCAACGGATGAGGAACAGACGGTGTGCCCCTCTGGAGTGCTGTACCATTCGTCGAACTTGGTTGTAAACCAGCCCCTTTCCCGGTATTGCAGAAACATGCTGTTGATCAGCGCTGCATAGGGGGAGTTTACTTGTGTGCCGAAAGCCCATTGGTTGTTGAATTTTCCGGTTTTTATGATTTCAGCAGAACAGTCCTCTCTGAAATTGTAGGTTATAACAGAACTTTCATCAATAAACACGTATCTCCCTTCCGATACCTTTACAATAGCCTCATTTAGATTTTCGACATTGCTTCCACGGTTAACTATATTATTGTATTTCTTTTCCTCGTGGTTCGACATCATAGTTTGAAGATTACGATCGAGTATCAACCCCCACTTATAATCAGTCTGGCCGGTCAACAAATCGTCCAAATCGTTGATCGAAGAGACGGCCCGATCGAGGGTCAGATGAGCAGTTAGGTTTGCTGTGTACATTGAGGTGAGGATCATGATGAACAGCCACCATGTAAAGAGAAGAAACCTGCCAGAGGGCGCTGTTGGGAGGGTATCCGTTCCTTGCAATACGAAACCTGGGACAGTTTTTAAATCAAAATTTTTCTACCTAATAAAAACAGATACGGTAAGAATTGAATTCATAGAATCTATAGATGGTCGTGAGATCTAAAAAAGAATATAATAGAATCCCACAAAATACGGACCTGTTCCAATTAGCCACGTCGAGTTGTAGTAAGACAGCTCGTTAAGATCGTCGTCCTCTTCCACTTTATCAACCAGACACTCAAATGTCTTTGTATCAACAAACCTACACCTTTTCCCAATCTTTATTTCCCGCCTCAAAACACACTTTGAGCATGGACAGCTTTGCATAGCGTGCATTTTTCTACCATAGCTACCAAATGGTGAAAACTTGCTGAAAAATGTAGTCAGCAGGGCTATAACCAAAATCAATATAATGATCCCCAACCAGACGGATAACTTGAAAGGTTCAAGAAAAAAGAACATGTTTGTCGAACTACTAGACGTCTTGGAATGCATGATGAAGGCAGCTTGATCTTCGTAGAATGCGGCAGTGTAGTCGATGTATTTGGACCGTTCTGTATTGATGGATAACGCAATTGTTAAGTCCGTTTTTCTATCCAAAATGTCTCTAATCATCCCATTCCACTGTTTCGTTACAGGATTTAGACCACCATATTTGTTGTCGGCCGGTTTTACGTATTCATATGTAAAGTTCAGGTCTTCTTGGAGTTTGCTGATGATATCAGGGTTCCAACCGTACCAGCAATGAGGACTGGAGGTATCATTCCCACAATTCTCGTTAAAAAATGCGATCGGTGGTTCAGGAACTATGCCGATTCTGAGGTGATATCCAGTCAGACTGTTTCCAATTCCACTAGGAGGGAACCTTACACCACCGCTGAATATTACATCAGTTCTGTCAACCCACCGGTCTATGTCTTCTTCAGCGCCAAGGATGGTCAGACCAGAGGAATTTTCCCATCTCCCGATCTTTTCGAAGCCATTTTCTTTGAAGTTGAGAACGTCGTATGTCGGGATAACCACGCCAGAATTATCGTAGGATCCAGATTGGAAGTTGTCATAAAGTCTGGTGAATAGCAATCTACCGCCAGTCCACTGGGACGATGTGTCGCAAGTTACCGAGGGAGTGCTGTCCCAATCAGTTTCCGTTTGGAGCTGCTTTAATGAATAGTGGATCAGTTTTAATGCGATAGATACTTTCACAGACGCCATTCGTAAATCGGATTCTTTTTGCCCGGAAATTATGTACCCATCAGCAAGTTCTTCGTATTGTTTTGAGCCTTTTCCATAGTGTGGCAGAGTTCCAATTAAGCCTTCGTAGAATGAAGGATATGAATTTTCTCCATAAGCAATAGTTTCAGGCCTTGCTGTGATTGCGTCTGTTGTAATCCAAACAAAGGATTCGTCCATTAATCCCATTTCTTTGGCTTCCCTGAAAAATAGGATATGTGCTGTCTATATACAAATGTATATTTTCAAATGGCAAATCAGCTATTTGGTCATTGCTATATGACAAGTTTTTGACTCAATCAAACAGTGTTAATAACAAAAATAATACAGATAAATTTACAAGCAAGACGTGCTTAGTTGTGCAATTCGTGACTGAATCGCGATTGCGAAACGTGAATTTGCGATTTTTTGAACTTCGACGAATCGAAATTTAAGAGTTTCAAAATTGAGGCCAATTTGTCATCAATGTCAAAGATATCCCGACCAAACCGAGTCAAACGCTCTCTGAAGAAAATCGCCATTTCACCACTCAGGCAATTTACTTCTAAATATTTGCGATCTAGGGCAGTAAAGGTAGGTAGGTTGAGTGGGTGTAAGGAGGGTTAACACCAGAGTGGAAACTTGTCACGGTTATACCGACCCTCGAGTCTCACAGTTCAAAGCTCGACGTTACACGGATTTATTTTCGCCAAAGTGGGAACCAGAGCCAGGTAAGAAGTAAAGGTAACAGGAAGTAGTGAGTTTGAGAAGGGTTGACATCAGTGTGGTAGCTAGAACATCTACCGAAATCTATGATGGTCCACAACGTGAGGCAAGCCAGGCCAACACGATAATAACGCCACGATTAGATTAACGTACAGTTGGAGGGGGAGGAAGCTCAAATATCACGCTGGACTAACGCTCTTTATCGGGCTGACGAGCGTGGGTTTAAAGTTTTCATCAGCGAGATTGATGGCTTTATCGACACATACCCCGACTGGAATCTGAACGTTAGGTGGAGTGCTGTCGGTTGTGATAGAGGGTTTATACCAGTGGAAGACGTCATTGATAATGATAAGTAATATGTTTAGTTGTTAAGTTTCCTTATTTTTGAACTTTCTCTTGTATTTTCGGAATCACACCTAACTTATAGGCGAGATAAGTATAAATTTTTCGTAAAAGAATTTAAATTGAGTTGATATGACTCCACTGTTTACTGTTAGTTGAAATTACACAATCAATTATGAAATCCGACAATTAAAGCGAAGATTGAATCTCCGAATTAGTTGAAAAGAAAGTCTTCATTAAAAAGAACGTCTTAGACAAGAAAAAACATTAAAAATTTACCACCCTCCGCTCATAATTACCGCTGAATTTGCGTTTCGGACCTTAAATTTACAGTGCTTTGTGAAAATTTACCAAAATGCCGAATTGTTGTTGAATTATTTAACAAAACCCCGATTCGTGATTTTTTTCTAGAATTCCAGACGATTTGCACAACTAGGGAGACCTGTTTAATATACACTCTTAGACAGTAAAAGTATTTAGACTGTACTTACTTGAAGATAACTTTGGCAAATTTCCCATCACAGTTTAGGACTATGATCTTAGCAATCGAATCTTTGATAAGTTGAAGCTCTTTTTCAAACAAAGGAGTACTCTCCCAATTCGACAGATCCTTTTTAACATCAAAATGTTGAACATCTCTGATACTGAAATTGTCGTCCTGAGAGGCAAGATATTGCAGATACACTATGCTATTTATTCCATAATCATCTGCTGACGCTAAAATAGAGAATTGGTGCCAACTGTACTCCTTCAGAATGTTGAAAATGGCTTGACTTTGAAAAACGTCTGATGGGGAAAGTCGCAGTTCAAAGTTTTCTACAGCAGGTGCTTCAAGGAAGGGGTTAGTTGCAACCGCAGCAATTAACGGCACATGGAATTGTCCTGCCAAGTTCACCTCTATGGCAGTTAGGCTGGAGTCTGAAGAGGATATTATGGCAAGGACATTCCTACCTAGAAGGTCACAAACGCTGTTCATAAGGCTGAGGTAGGTACCGTCGTGATACTGCTCTTCTAGTTGCAGTACAGTGCTAGAATCGTTTAGAAGATTCTTGATTGTGTAATTTGCGAGTCTTCTAATGGCATCCGATTCTTCTTGTTCTTGAGAGTTAAGCAGCAATCCAACCTTGTAGACCTGACCAGTTGAGAGTTGCGATGCCAAAGCAAGAAAAAGAGTTTGAAAGAGACAAAGCATTAATCCTGAGAAATGAATAGATCAATGTTTTTTGTTTAGTTTTGTCAAAATATTTGAGATGAAGAACAAATCAGAAACACATAGATCAAGTGAAGACAAGAATGGTTTCTTTCGTATAGTTGTATAAAGTACACAATAACAACGGAAAAGTGACCGTTACATGTCACCAAGCTACCTGTTTTTCTGTTTTGATTTAGAAGAACAATTAATAAGGAAAAACTCAAAAACTGAGGTGTTGCTTGACTCAGTGAAAACAATTTTGAATCGATAATTCAGTCAACTGTCAAATCCATGGCAAACATGGAGCACTTAAAATATTAGACTAATGGTTACTTTTGTTTTGGTTGGAGAGACGAAATAAACGGCTAACATGACTCATGACTACTCCGGCTTATGTAGAACTGAAAATCAACAAAAATCACAATGTAAGGTATATAGCAAGTTGTAAGTTAGATCTCGCTTTTGGGCTAGGTTGCTAAATCAAAGTGCATAGAACGACATTTAATCTTCAAATAATTGAGGGTAAATTGGTTTCGGAAGTTTCAAGTCCAAGAACGATGCATGATATCCCTCTATGTATCCTGCGATTTGCGGTTTACTGGTTTAGGTGGAAACAGCGAATGAAGTAAAATCTTCTAAGTTGTCAACTTATGATCAGTAATGGCTTGAACGCAAATTGCACGTTAATTACCTACCACCATGTAGAGGTGTCTATGGATACAAGTGTAAACACCCAACAGGAGATTATGAACCACACATCATACAATCATCCAAATTTCGCATATTTATCAGAGAATCAGCTGAATATATTACCTGGCAGGAAAAAAGACAAGACTCCCCAATCATGAATGGCAGAAAGCTGAACTTTCAAAAAGTTGAAGCTTCAAAGTGCAAACTGTGAGGCTAAAACAGGTTCTAGAACCCTCAGGAACATTACAAATGAATTAAAGGCCGCCTCAAACTGTGTTGTAGAACGCAAAGCAATGAATAAATAAGTTATAAAACAGTCATGACTAATCACCTACCAGTTACATCATGTGTATCCAGTACCCACCCCGCTCGAGAAATGTGCACAGCTGTGAAGTCTACGTTTTGGTAAGAGCTCCAAAATTGTATCATCCGGCGCCCACAGACATCAATATTCGCTGTCAAGCACCTTCGAACTTTAACAAAAGATTGTTAAGGTTGGCAGAACTTGGCACTCATGTCATGATGCAAAACCACATCTATGTGATTCTGCGGAAGAAGTGAAGCAGTTATTGCAAATGGAGGCCCTTGTAAAATCGATTACACAGGAACTGACAAAACATCGCTATGATACAGCGAATAAATACTAAAAGTTAAACATGATACCTAGCTCTTCCCGAGAAATTTATTGTGATTGTGGACGAAATAAAAACCAAGTCTGACTGATTACGATTGAGCAGTAATATCGAAAATAAAAGCTCGAGTGCTATGCTGTTGTGACCGGACATGAAGGAAGTAACAGTTGCACAAAAACTTTAAAGGGTGTTACAGTTGCACAACAGTTGAACGAAGTAACAGATCTAGTTGCACAACACGATGCGCAGGCCAAGTTAGGTTAGACATAAACTGACTGAGTCGTGACATAAGGGCTAAAGAACAACACCACCTGACTTAAACTGCCGATGTTCAAATCTACACTAAACAGTCTTCTGCCCCGAACTTTGGCGTGACAGTTTTTACTTGTTCGATCTCGCCAGACACATAATAGAAGAGTATTTCTACGTCATAGGTACACGTGTAATAGAGCAGTTCTAGCAGCAGCTTGATTTCTAGGACAGTTCTTACTTAACAGAACTTGGTAATTAAGATATCAAGAAGCGATGAATGCGAGATCAAACTAAAATAATAAATTATGTCATGGATAATTTTCACCCCTGATACAAAGTGATAATTAACCATGCGAACTGTTGCGAACTATTGCACTAAAGATTGGACTGCAAGACTGAAAGTCAGGGTTGATAGATTTGAGGTGAGGCTTTTATTGTTTCCTAATCATTTTTGTTAGGGAAATTATTGAGGAAACAATATTAGCTTTATCAACGTAAAACTGATGCCATACGATCACGGATATGAAAAAACTAAAGAAAAGACATCCCGACATCCCGTGGATATTTTAATCTGATGCAAAACATTAATTCAAATTGCATGAACTTTGAATCTTCTACCTAGCTGAGTTGTGCGACTGTAAGTCAAGATTTATAGATTAATCGCGGGAACAACATCAAGCTGGAAGTTAAAAGCGGATCTGGCACTATGTGAGATACGTTTGCTTAAATCGTTACATGTGACTTAACAATATGTTTGTAGTTCAGCTCCAGCAGAACAATTAACCACCTATAATTAACAACAATGAAGGACCACATGTAAAATCACTTCCACACGTAAAATCTGCTGTTACAACGACGACAACAGCACATGGCCAGGGCCTGAAAATTTAGATTTAAGAGTTAAGATCAAATGCTTCACGAGGAAGCATTATAGCATTAATGGCCTGAGCTGAGATGAGAGTATGGGTAGATTTTCCGCGGTTATCATTTATACATGTTATAACTAAATCACTGGTCTATAAGTTAAAGTTACACTTTACAGGCAGAACATAAAGGTCGATAATAACTGCACACGGTACAATATACATCACTATGATTAGTTAAAATTTGTCGCGGTGATACCCGACTCACGCAGCTAAAGCTGAACGTTAGAACGTTAGACGGATATAATCTCGTCAAGTTAAAATGGTCAATTGAATGCGGCGCGGCACTTAAGATTCACTATCAATTCATAAGCTCTTTTGTTACAGCGTTAAAGTCGATTTAAAATAAGTACTTGATATCAAAAGTTCGTTTCAAGTAAGAAAATGATTATTAATAGCTTCATGGTCTATCCTCGTCAAGCAAATACTTATAGAATCATATTATCGAATAATTTATCAGAAATTGGCACATAAATTTTATTGTGAGGTAACTATAGAACTAGTGACTACTCACTAGTGAGTAACTAATACATAACTAAAAGAGGCATGATAATTCTATGATTTAATTAAAATTTAGAAATTAACCATCTTATCTTATAAGCATGTGATCTTCCTGAAAATAACAACAACAGATGTTCTTAGGAAGCTAGGAGGGTAAAACAAAGAATCATTGACAGTGAAGCTAAGAAGCTCATAACTGATAACGCAAAACCAATTAAGGTTGGTCAAGTGAAGCTAAGACGGGAAACTGCTGTCGACAAAAAGTCGGGCCACAAACCAACATCTAATCGCATATTGGTCTCAGTTAGCCGAGTGAAAGTGCTAAGTGTACGGCTGTTATCGGGGCATTTTCAGTAGACATTTTAACTTTGAGTATCGACAAGATATTATGCGGAACAGTTCGGTACCTGGAAGCAGAGGGGGCCGTTAAATGTTCATGTCATGACAAGGATAGCAAGTTACGGGGTGGTCTACCGTAAAACTCCAAACTTTAGGCCTTACTGTATTGGTAAAACTCCAAACTTAAGACGCTACTGTATTGGTAAAACTCCAAACTTTAGGCCTTACTGTAGTGGTTAAACTCCAAACTTAAGACGTTACTGTATTGGTAAAACTCCAAACTTGAGAAGTTACCGTATTGGTTCAAAGGAAATGCAAAGCTGATAGAGCCACGTGACGGTTGAAGTCCAGATCACTGAGAATTTAGTAACAGAGGAGAGACGACAACGAATGTGCGAGAAAATACGAAGATAAAGTGAGATAGGTGAAAACAATGCAAAAGTTGTCGCAAGAAATGATAAGTTCTATAAAGAAGGCCAGAGTGAAGAGCAAGCGTCTAAAATTTGGCGAAAATTGTTATTATCAGTCGCCAAGCACTTAATAAGACAATGATTTAATCAGCCATTAGATGGTTTTATAAAGAGCCTGACCATTTTACCAGCAAATTTGGTGGTGCGACAGCTAATTTTCTTTGTTTGACGATTTTACAAATCAAGCACGCAACTGTTTTTAAACCTTCACTAGTTTCTATAAAGCATCTTGAAAACTAAAATGATAATGCAATGATTATTATCAAGAAAATGAGGAAAGCAGTTTTGATAAAATCCAGACATAATATCGGTAAATTAAAGCATACAATTTCGTCTGTTTCTTCAATACCAGAAATTTAACAGTTATAAAACACATGGTTTCTGCACTGTTAACTGGGTTGATAAGAGTTAGCATAGGCTCGGAGTAAAATACAGTAAGATGGAAAAGCATTATATCGCAAACATGGTGAAGCACTCCCAACTAAATCACTCGAAAACAAGCAGCTCATGTAAACGAGCCGGGGCGGAATTAGCTAACCAAGAAATCAACAAATCTTTATAATGAAACTCACCCATGCATGGCGGGTAAATAAAACTTGAACAGGATATCCTGAGAAAAGCGGCTGTGTAAACAGATTCTGTGGTGACATTCTCCAAAAACTAGTTTAAACTGCAAGGTGGAGCGGCTAGAGGAGTGGGAACTTGCATGTAGACCTGCATGTCAAGTGGAAAGTGTTCCGACTTTCGGATAAACAACCATCCAAGTTTTTGTTTACTGATCTTTGAACTTTCGTACTTGAGAAGCGTAGAAGTCAACACAGTAAAAGGTTCCGAATGGTATTGGACGGTAGTTGCTGCACTATCAAACTGTTCGGAATAGAACGGGAGCTCAAAACTTCGGTGGACCCTCGTCAGAATTCTCGATTAAAAAAAGCCGGTCACGGCTCCTTCCTAAGCATGATAAACAGAGCAAACAGGGTTGACAAGCCAATTAGAATCAATTTATATCTAGGGTGTCCTTCCAAACAACAGACTTCAGACCCCAAAGTTGTAGACCGACTTGCCTGTTTGTCAGGAAACTGTAATTACGGCTTGATAGCAAGTATAAACAGCCGCAACGAGCAATCACTCAGGCATGTCGAACCTTTGGACTCACTCCTGCATCTGGCACATTCTTTCCGAATGTTAATGTCCTTCGCCGGAAGTGACAAATCATGATTTGTAAAGCACCACACGAAAACTAGATATGAAATTGATTGACACAATTGCCATAATTTTGAACCTACTCTGAACACGAAATTTACTGGTTATGGGTTGAAATATTGCAGGGAACGATAAACGTGAATAGAGTGCAAATAAGCAAGTACAGTAGAAACTAGAAATACAGTAGGAAAAGCTTTTTTAGGGTATTCTATAAGCAGTATTCATGATTCATTTGAAACAAATGTACCTCCTTGAAGTTAACTATTTATAACAACTAAAACAAACGATTAAAACTTGACGATATGGTACATCACAATATTTTATGATATATTTTAGCCCTTGAACAGGGCCTAACCCTGGCACGCCATGTGATGGCTATTCAGCAATGTACACTGAGTTAAGTCCAGGTATACCTTTATTGAGCCATAGCCTCATCGCTTTATCATAATCCTTTCGCTTAACGAATTTAACGGAATACGATTCAGTTATTTATTTCAAATTAGCCCACTACAACTAAATCAGTATCATATTCTCATATTCTTAAACATAAGACCACAAGCCATTCCAAGATGTTACATGATAGAGCAGTAACTCAGTTAGTATGTCCAAACTCAACCTTTTGTAGTATCAACCACGTGTTTATGAAAACCGACAAGGTAGCCCACTAGCCCAAGGTATCCCTTATCTGCTCATACTTGTCACTTGTGTTCAGAGTTTTAGTCTCAGTTAACACAGTCATTTGGGGTTAAGTCAGGAAAACAACTTGACAAAAAAGTTTATACTGATTAGTTTCTAATTGTTAAAGTTCAGTCGGAAATAGTTTTGGTAACAGTCAAGATAACTTGATCTTAGCGGCAAAGTTACAATTAAGAAGACGACGTGACAAAAAATGACAAAACAAATTTCAAGATGGCAATTGAGGGATAAACAAATGTTAACAAATTTCTATTTTTGTCCCCCAAAAATTAATCCAGCTCAAAAAAACAAGCAAAACTGTGGTCATACCGTCCAGTTTATTCGTTAAATATTTGGTTTTTACCAAATTTGACAACTCGCCATGAAGCATGCTAGCAATAACATTTTGCTCTCTGCATTCTTCGTTATATATTAGGTAATCACGAATTTTAATTATTTCATAGTTAGCTAGAAATAACAGAGAGGCGCTGTTGAGTGCGAGTGTTATCCAGTGTTGTCAATACACAATACAATGTTGGAACTGAATGGGTGACACAACCATTGACTCTGACTTTGTCATGATGATTCGTCATGCTAATGACGAGATGATTTATGGGGATCAAGCCCCTTTATTCTTTTATTACTTGGGTGATTGGTGCAAATCTCTTTAAGTTATTAGACTTCATATTCATTAACTTTGCTTCATTCGTCATCAGATCATGATAAAGCTTGGATATTTTGTCAGATAAAAACCAGAATCTCTCCTCTCCTGAGTTGATCTAAACATTGATCTGATATTGATCTAATATTGTATTGATCGAATACACAAAGCCGAATGTAGGGTCGTCTCGGCACGTCTTAAATTTATTACGTAAAGCAATACTATAAGTCATACGGATGGAAAACTGGGACATGAAGTTATGTATGTCCGACTTAAGATTTAGCAAGATTTGATTTGTAAAAGACATTTATATTGGCAAATTTTGTAGATTGCGGCAAACCTTTAAAAGTATTTTTTCCTTTTATTTTGGCGCATAAACGAGCAACTGCAACAACGTACTCCCCAATTCCAACGTCAGCAAAAAACGTAAGTTCTAACCTAAGTCTTACTGATATTGTTTCTCCTTGCTATCAGTAGAATTGCGAATACTAAGTAAAACTTTAATGTTTTCACTTACCGACTTGACTCAGCCTCCTCATTTAAACGAGCTATTGTAGATTGGAAATGTTCCGAATCTGACTTGAGTCTCTCTGCTTGAATGAGCAGAGCGTTGTTTTGCTGCTGTAACTCCTCAAGTTTTTCGGATTTCTTATTTACTGTCTCGTTCAGCAGGTGTATCTGCAATATTCTTCGTAATCTGACTTCATCACAGTAGGAAATAGACTTTTTTCGATGAAATAATACTTTTTTCTCGGAAATTCTTTTGGACTTGTTTTTCCTTATTTTTTTTTGTTTAGAAATTATTTTCTAATCTGCAACTCAATTATCGACAGTCCGAATGGCAGGCGCTTGACGCAATTTGATAAATTGAGAAACGATTAACTGCAATTTTGAGAGGAGGTTCCTGAAGTGCGGTAGAAACAAATTATTCCATTATTCTATTATTGACTACGTAGCAGAATTTATGGGTAAAACTGCACTGTAAACGTAACCGATTTCTGACCTGTTTCTGGCAGGATTCCAACTTAGCGTAGTATCTGTTTTCCTGCTCTTCTCCGGACTTTGCTAACTCAAACACTCTGTACTCTAATTCTGAAACATAGACTTACTGTATCTTTGAAAAAAGCAAGGGAAAGAGAAATATATTCGGACTGTAATGGGAGATTTATCTATTTTGCAGAGGGAAACTTTTAAATTCTGGCATAACACGTTATGAAATACCTCGGTTGCATTCAGTGAGATGAGCAAAGTTTTTCTTCATTGTCTCTCTTTCAGCCGAATACTTCTGCTTGAGATTTTGATTTTCTTGCGATAACGCTTCTTCTTTCGTCCTACTCTCCTTTACTTCAGACTGAAGTTAAGTTTTCAGAAAAAGTACTCCAAATGCAAATGAAGGGTATAAATCGTACTATGTTTATAGCTATCTGCAATCAAACTTGATACAGTTCACGTAACATTGATAATCCATTCATTTAAAAAGTTTTGCTGTATAGATTAATACCTCGAGCTCAGATATTTTGGCTTCCAAATTCTCAATTTCTGACGCCAGATCCTGTTCCCTCTGCTGCCGAGTCTCCTGCAAATAACACACGTTTATTATATAGTATTTGTCGTGGAGAAGTAGTACTTGACTTAGTAGATGCAGTTCCTGATTTGGGATCGCGCTACCCCTCAGCTATAAAGTATGATATAAAGTATGTTTAATTTAAAGTTACCTGCTCAGTGTCCAGACTGTGATGCAGATCGTTAAGGCGGTCCTCAGCAAACTGCTGCTCGTTCAGTGACTTGTTTAACTTTTCTTTTAGACTTACATTCTGTAATCTGGAGAATGTCGGAACGTCAAACCTCTCCTTGTTTGATTAACGTTAAACATGAAGACGGAAAATATAATAGCCCACGACCAGGCAGCAGGCTCCAAGGTCCCGACATCAGGAAAATAGAATAAAATATATCATGATAGGGATCTCCTGTTGATGTTTAATCAAACCTTGACGAAGCAATGTCCTCGTTCAACTTTTTTATAGCATTCTCGCTCTGGGTTGACAGTCGTCTTACTCTGTCGAACTTGGCTTGTAATTTTTCTCGCTCTGACTCAATAGTTGAAAGATAATCCGCTTGTTCGCTTAGTTCCGTGCTTAGTGCTTCAATCTGGAATTGATAACTTAATCTTCTCAGTAACACAACACCGATTTTATCATAATTCATGTTATCAAGTTCAGAATTAAAAAGTATCTGGGTAACGATCAAACTGCTCCCCAGGATGGAATGATAAAAATGTACATTTTAATGTCCTCTTTAATAACAAGAACAACTATCAATGAGCAATACCTTGTCACCGGCCAATTTGAGTTGTTCACAGTAACTTTGTTCAACACATTCGTGTGTTTTCTTCAACTTACATATTTGTTCGTTCAGTCCTGAACATCAGAACTTTTGAAATGTCCAGTAAAGCAAGTTGTGATAACATAACAGTTAATGTACCTATTGAGGTATTTAGAGAACTTTTTAACCAATTAAACTTTAGTATTTACTATCTATAGTTTTAGTATTAAGTTCCACCAGTTGATTTACCTTTATTTTGTTGAACGAGCTGCCGGATCTCCAGTAACTGACCATCCTTCTCCCTTCCTCTCACTTCACTCTGTTTCTCTGATTCTTTTTCACTACGTTTCAAGGCATCCTCCAGAGATTTGTTATGACACTAGTATGAGGGTGTGTGTGTGTGTGTGTGTGTGTATTATATGTGTGCATATATGTGCGTATGTTTGTTTGTGTGTTTTAGGGTGTGTTTGAGTGTGTGATCAGGAATGAGTGGAAGGGTGGCTGAAAGGAGGGAATTTTTGTGGAACAATGTTCCACTGGAACATTATCTCATTAGGCAGAGATAAAAACGATTCCTACAGATATGAATCAGAAATAGTGCTAATTTTCTATGTGTATCTTTTCTATGTGTATCTAATGTATTAGATATGACGTGACCAAACATTACACGACAAATACTACACTCTGATCCTCAATGATCGGTTGCAGCCACGTAATTTCTTTGAAACAAAAGATAGAGTGTAGGGTATAATTGGTGCTAACAAATAAACAGATCAGGGCAGTCAGTATTGTTCGACTTCAGCTTATCACTTAATGGGGGTATTTAAAGGATAATTAGTACAGCGGTATCCATGGCAACGTACACTTGTTGGCCGTTGCCATGGTGATACGGAAGTCGCTGCATTATTCAGCTATACATCTTCAAAAGTATACCCTCTGACAAAGAATGTAAACGAAGGAAATTATCCGACTACTCCCTTACTACATTGGCTTTGTAAAGAAGATGTACATCATGACTAAAGTTTGTCATGACACACAATGCAAACAGAAATCGTAACTTTAAGTTTACGATATATCACTTTAAAAGAATGAGGATTGTAGAATTTTGGAGTGTTGAGTGCCGGTCTTCATGTGAAATATTATAGGTACAGATTTTCACATAAAGATCGGCACTAAAAGTTCCTACATGTATAGGTACCTACTTGCTGCGATTTACTGACAGATCATACGAAAGAAACAGCAATAAATAAATCTACATATATAACTGAATACTGAGCTAGGTATGATGTACAAACTGAAACGTACTTGTGCCTCGTGGAGTTGAGCTCGTGTGGTTTCAATCTCGTGTTTCAGGCCGGAGACCTGACTCTCAAGATCGGCAGTCTGCTTTTTCAACTGACTCTCTTTTTCTGTGTATAGCTCCTAGAGACATAGGAGACAGGGGTTAATTTCATTCTAGAGCAACTAGCGTTTTGCAAACGTGAGGTTGTTTTTCTAAACTGACATTATTAAGTCAAAGCTTAAGAAATACAGAATATCGAAGTACTTTAAGATGTTGAATGCTCATCTCTGCTTGCTTTAGAAGGATAGAATTTTCGTCAGCTGAGCTTTTCTCTTTTTTGTAGATTTCTTGAAGTTCCTCCAATTTCTTTTGAGTTTCTGCCAGCGATTCTCTGAAAAAATTAAAATTACCTGATAAATCTTCGACTATGAAGATTAGTTATTTATATCGAAGCAACTCGAGATAAAAGAGGCTAAAAGGCTTTGCAACTTGAAAGACACAGAACTATACATTATATACCTACTTATAACTTATGACTAAACACCTACTTAGTATGCGAGTAATTGAGAGCTAGAGTGTCTCTTTCCTTTGTCAGAAGTAATGCCTCTTCTCGGGACTCAGTGATAGATTTAGTGAGGGTGCTGTTGTTCAAATCACTGTCATTCTGTAGAATATTAACGCAATAAAAGAAAGAATTCCGAGCTCAGAATTACACTATGGAATTGGGATCAAATTGAATCATTGTCTAAAATAATCAAAGTCATGATGATATCAGTATTACCTTTAGGGCAAGATGCTCTTGGGTAAGGCTAGCACACTTCTTGTCAAGTCTCTCACAGATGCTTCTGAACTCATTCAGCTGAGATGAAAGCTCTTGACATCTGTCTTTGAGTAGTTCATTATCTTTCTGAAAATAACTTTTGTTTACACCTAGACAGTAGTCGAGTAGCCAGTAAATAACCAAGATGGATTTAATCTGATTTTTCTATTTTTACCACCAACAACAATCTTAAAGATCTATCAAAATCATCGAATTCGTTAACATGTTTCCAATTTTTCTAACCACCTTCAAACTACTCCCTTCACTAGAGAGGGACTGTATGGTGCCAGCTTGTTCTTGTATAACTTCTCTTGAACTCCTAAATTCATCTTTAACTTGGGCCAACTGCTCCTCCAGATTGGCAACATTACTTACAGCTCCAGCATATTCTGAAATAAAACTTGTAGGCAAGATATGTGGTCCAGGTTCGAAAAACCGGAAAGTGCAGTTCATGAATCAAGAAACTCAAGAAAAAAAATAGCTAATGAAAATTATGTATTTTGATATGTATTTGACAATAACCTTCGTTAGGTCTACTAGAAAGTTGATAGTCGTCTATAGAGCTGAGTTCCTTCTATACAGGAACAATAATTGCTTACCGATTTTAGTCTGAAAAAGCTTTGCTTCGTTCACTTTGTTGAGCTCAGCAATTTCTCTGTGTTTTTGGGTCATTTCTTCTAAACTTGCTTTGTTCTTTTTCAGTAACACTGAGATATTATTTCATGCCACACAATGTGGAATAAAAAGTGTGATGATACCTATCATAAGTTTATCTAGATTTATTAGGGTTTTGAGGAGAAATCTATAGACAAGTAAAAGCAGTAACGGGACTGCTATCCATAGCCGACTCTTGTCCGAGATGGTCTGTTGTCCGAATTTGTGTTCCGACCGTTGTCCAAAAATTCTCTCGTTTCACAATTACATTCGATTTTATATATGGTCCGCTTTTATGCACAGCATGGCAAAGGGTGGTTCTGTACCATGTAGAGTATGACTAAGGGAGATCACGTCAAGCTGCATGCCCACTGTTTTGAAGTTAAGGTTAAAGAAATTTAGAAATTTAAGAATTTTTACTAGAAGTTGATCTTTGAATTAAAGTAGAATAGAAATTTTAATTTTAATCAGAATTCTAACTTTAATTAGAATTCGAAGCCTACACATTGAATTGGAATTAGAATTAGATTCAATCTCTAATCAACTGAACGGCTCTTATCCTCATTGGGATAAACGTCTAAGTCACATGTCCTCTAATAGATGTCAAGAGTAAATGCGTGATATGTCTTAACAAGCACTCCAGCAGTTTGTGTTCAGACAAGAGTCCACCAAATGGAATGTTGTCCAAGCGGACTCTTGTCCGGGAAACCGAAAGCCATTTGACATGGTTATTGCAAATTAAAATACAAATTCGGACAAGATTTCACCAAAATGGACTGTTTCCGGAAGTGGACTCTAGTCTGAAAACCGAATTTTCGGTTTTGGACAACAGTGTGCCTCAGACTAAAGTCCTAGACTCGTACAAGCAAACCTTGGAACTTTTTGGTTTGTTCACATTCATTTGATAATCGTATTTCCCAGTCTCTTTTGTCCACGTCAAAATCCACTTTGAGTTTATCATATGCCAGCTTTGTCTCAGTGAGATTTTTGATTTTCCTGAATAATTTGAATTAGATATTACTAAATCCTATATCATTCAGTCTTTTAAAAAGAGCATGATCGAGATTTAATGGCTAAAGATTTTTCAAAAATCATGGAAGTTCCTATCAACGAAGCCTATGCTTACTAACAAGTTTGCCTCCTTCTGAGCACCTATACCCCTCTCTTTCTCCTTATAGCATTTTTGGTACTTTGACTTCCAATGCTTTAACTTTGCCAAGGCATCATTTAACTGCAGTCCCGGATCATTAGAATGACCTGTATGTTTTACACATCAATAAAAGATAAGAGAAACTTTTACTTTGTTTGCAGGGCCATTGTAAGCCACCAGTGAAATGGTGCTAAATCTCGGCCCCACCATGGGCAAAAATTTGTTGCGGTTTTTAGGGCCAAAAATCGCGGTGCCGCGACAAGCCAAAATGCCAAAAATCGCGGCCTTGTCGCGGTCAAAATCATGAAAATCGCGGCAATGTCGCGGCAAAAATTGTGAAAATCGCGGCTATGTCGCGGCAAAAATTGTGAATATAGGGCTTAGAGTATAATTAATGCAACCATTATCTCAATTGCCTAATGCTATTGTTTGATTCTAAGTCACTCTGGTGTTTGGTGTCAGGTAGTCAATATAGAAAGTGATGTGATATGCCTATAATGTATTTGTATTTGTATTTGTTACACCTGTACCCAGGCTTTTACAGTTATACTGAAGGGGCACCTGGAAGATTCTAGATCTTTTAACGGAGACCCTCCTCATTTAACCCTCAATCACGGTTTCCCGGTCATTCAGCTGAGTCAACCGCAGAAGATTGCATAGGCAGGTGCCATTAGCGCAATCCTCTAGGATTGGTGGATCTGGGAATCGAACCCTAGATACAACTACACCACCAACCCATTAAGCAACATAGTGAGCAACATAGTAATCAAACTATGTAGATCTTGGTCGGTGTTGATTGAAACTGCCACAAAAGAATTTGTTTAATGTTGAATGGTGGTGAAAGTGACGGTGGCCGACGTCCTGCCCCAGAACATTTTGCCCCAGAGCACTTTAACCCAGCGATTTAGCCCCAGTGACTTCCTGATCCACAATAGACAACTTCGTTAGGGTTTGGGTTAGGGTCGCTAGGGCCAAACATGTGGGAAAAGTGGGAAAAAATGCTGTGGGGCACGATGTTCTGGGGCAGGACGACGGGAACCGAAAGTGAAAACTTTGATCAACCTTTTCTGGTTTATTAGTCATTTCAGCAACCATTCTTGTAACATTCTTTAAAAACGGCGATCCCAGTCTTTTACCGATGTTTGTAGCAATCTGCACGATTGGCATGACTGAAATTATTTTATCATTTACCTACTGCAATTAGAAAGAACAAGAATCTTTCAAATGATAAATATAATTTAAGCCTTGACTGGAAAAGATGAGAGTAAAATCTATCTTGATAAAAAGTAATATAAACAAGAGTTTACAAATGAAATGTATTTGATAGGATAGAAAGGTATAAAGAAAACTAACAAAGGGTATAGTGAGAAACTGAGTCAAAAGCTACAAATATAATCAGAAATATTCAGATACTGTAAACTATGTAAAAAGAGTGTTCGCTTCTACTTGCTGAAAACCTGCTTCATTGCGAAAGAGGGAGAACAAGATAAAGCTTAACAGTTTTCTAAAAGATAACCCTTTGGTTGCTAAAAAGAAGTTTATTCACATCTATAAGTTCATTTTGACCTGAGTGTTTGCTTAAATTACATTTCATTTTGACGAGATTATCTCCGTCTACCGTTCTAACGAAACGATAGCTTTAGCTGCGTGAGTCTGGAGTCGGGTATCACCGTGACAAATTAAATTAAGAGTATTGTAGGCTTACAACCTACCGTCATCGCTTCGCGCGCGTCACACCTGCTCCTCGAGCGAAGCGTAATGACTAAGATGACTAAGATTCAAAGAATCGTGGACGCGCATCGCCCGTTAATTAAGAGTAGTAATTATCTTATTTAGAGTTTTAAAGATATTTTCTGCAGGGTTTAGGTTTGATGATGCTGGCGTCATTATAAATGATTTATTTATTTATTTATTATTGGTTCAAAGATTAGACCCCTTAATATAGATCATCTAAATGTCATATTAATTTCTATTTGTTTTTCTTAACTTCGTTGCAGCAGGGCTAGGCGTAGGTAACGTGTAGCAAGTATGTGGAGCAGTCTATTTGCTATTATTTATTTTAGTTCTATACTGTTTTACTGAATTCATTATGTTTGAATTATATTTGCTTAGCCAACATAGCCGGATTATCAGGACGCTTTTGCTGAGCCAACATAGCCCTGTAGCTCGCGCTGAGCGCACCCTATCGGGACGTTGTCAGACGTTGCCTGACCTGCTGCCACGAAGCGCGCGGCGCGGCAGCGAAAATGGGCTGCAACGCAAGGCAATCGGGAGACACATAGGTGTGTGAGCTTTTGCGTTGTGCACAAGGATGTACATGTTTAGCCAAGGGACGCTTTTGCTTGCGTGCCCTGGGGACCTCAGTTGTTGTAAGTTGATAACCTACTGTCGCGGCCATCACGCGCTGTCACGCATTTCTGGCCTGGCGACATGAATTTCGGAGAAATTTCGGAGAAATTCTAGACGCGCATCGCCCGTTGA
>JH154143.1:48337-87003 GCA_000226015.1 Mnemiopsis leidyi | reverse complement strand
CGACGGGAAAGCGATGAAGATTACAGTGACACCAGCGACATGTGAGTTTGTTCGTTGTCATAGTGACACCAGCGGCTATGTGAGTTTGTTCGTTGTCATAGTGACACCAGCGACTATGTGAGTTTGTTCGTTGTCATAGTGACACCAGCGACTATGTGAGTTTGTTCGTTGTCATTATAGTGACACCAGCGACTATGTGAGTTTGTTCGTTGTCATAGTGACACCAGCGACTATGTGAGTTTGTTTTGTGATTACAGTGATAACAGCGACTAAGTGAGTTTGTCTACCTCAAATAATCCTAATAATGTTCTCACTTGATTTTACTCAATGCCCGTTTTGAAGGAAACTGTCGCTTTCGTAATGTAATGCCTCTACGGATATCTCGAATTTCGACGGTGAGTCTGATAAAACTAGTAAGTCTGTGTCTGATACATTGTGTTCTGAAGTCCAGACCATTATATCAAGATTTTCAGACTTTACAGACTGCGATTAGGTCTGAATATAGGCAGGAAAAGAAATACCATCTACCTCTTTTGTTTGAACAATGTCACAAGCACTGCGCATGTTTCTATAGTTCATTGTTCATTTATTAGTGAGACAATAAGATGGTAGACTATCAGTATGTGCCCTTAAACGCCCTGAAATCGTATGGATAATGACCATGGCATAATGATATCTGACAGAATAGGATAAAAAGAAAATCCATGCAGATTTCTATAGCTCTATTGTGTACGCTGCACTGTGTAGTAGTAGCTAATTTACACGTTATTGACTAATACATTATGTCGTTCACAATCGGATATTTGTATGTCGTTCAGCAATTTTAACTGAATGATTGTTTATGAGTCGCATCATAAGCTTAGTTCAACAGTGATCTTGATATTCTCTTCTTGACTCGAGTGAAAGACATTAAATCATTTGTCTTTCACTCGAGTCAAGAAGAGAATATCGAAAACACTGTTTAACTTCGTTCAACAATCACATATTTTTATGTCGTTTCACAATCACATATTGTTATGTCGTTTAACAATCACAATTCACATATCTGTATGTCGTTTGATAATCACATATTTTCTTCTCTCAGGATGAAGAAGTTGAGAACAACGAAAACATCGTAGCAAACGAGACTGTTACAGATGTTCAGAAAGAGGAATGCAAGCAGCAATAACAAATATCGGACCTCCCTGGAGTTCAAGCAGCAGTTACGAGCCAACCAGCGCCTTTCTTTTCTAACATTACCCGTCTCAATTCCGCTAAAACTGCATTATATTTTTACGATTTCTTTTTTAATGTAATTTATTTGAGTGTTTGAAGCCGTCGCTTGGTTCGCAATTCCCCGAAAATTTAATCATGGAGCGGTTTTTCTATTAAAACCCTTCTTGAGTTGTTAAGCTGAAATGGAAACTCATAGCGAGACCTTTATTTGATTCAGTTTTTAATACAAATATTGTTCTATGATTATGAGATTGTTCGTTCGAATGTAGACAACTTTCTTACTGAGGTAACGAGAAACCCGCGAAATTGCGCGGCTCAATTGGCGCGCTGGCTGCTTAAACTTTGTGCTTTGTACCTTTTTCACTGATGGTAAGTAATTCAAGTAGACGTCGTTAACACTATTCACGCGTGCGATGAGCCGCGCAATGTCGCAACTTCCCAAAATAAGACGCCCGGAATCCAACGCTCAGCTAGAAAATGTAGGATGGCTTACATTGCATTCCGGTCACGATAGAGTATGAGGGACAACCATACTCAATCCAATTAGCAATGACAACCTAGTTCGCTTGTCGCTGGCATTCATCCACGTCTAATATTCAAACTATGAAGCGTATAGCCGGGTACGGGTCCTCTTGCCTTGAAACGTGAAACGGCAGTCTGTGTTGCTCTGCAATCGGAAGTTGACGCGGTTAATGGTTATACCCGACTCTGATGTCGTTTCGTCAGAACGGTTGCCTTGCGTTGCTGCCGCTTCGCGGCAGCAGGTCAGACAACGTCTGACAATAGAACGGTAGACGAATATAATCTCATCAACGAAAGCCACACCGTGCCCGGTAACGGGTCCTCGCGTCGTACAACAACAATGTACAAGATTTTACATGTGACAATAATTGAATAATGCAAGAGAAAGTCTAATCAGTGCAGCCCACTGCAGGCAAAAAATGTTGATTAAATGGTTGAATTTGAACCATTTTGGTAATCGAGCTTGGTTGATATGACTTATGAAAATAAGTCTATTTAGCCCGCCGGGCTAAATAGATGGTTTAGAAGCAATTCCCTAATAGAATTAGAAGTTGTTAAAAAAGGGGTAGGGGCAAATGATACACCTCAATCCAAATATTTGAGAGGGCCATTTCACCCTGGCCCCTCTGTTCTTTGAAAATCACAATTCTAGCTTAATTCCCTAGTGTCCGTACTATGAAAAATCACTCAGGAAGCTTTTAATCTTTATTATTATACCAGTTCAAAAAGCAGATAGCTCTCTTTTTTGTTGGTTTTAATTGGGCTAAATTTTTAGATTCAGCGTATAATTTTCACATTCGCAGCTTTCAGGCTGTTGATCGAATTTTCGAAATTCTGTCAGCTCTTCTTCGAGCCTTGAACAAAGGAGTTAGTTTGGAGTCCTTTTCAAGCAGCATTGGACCATACGCATTAAATTCTTGAGGGTGACTGTGATTTTAGGACCAGATGGTCAAACAAGATTTTGCCTAAGAGTAAAAGGCACGAGGTGGAAAATCGGAGTATAGTTAAGTTTAATAAATCCCAATATTTGACTCTAATGTCGGACATCTTTACTAGAGCAGGCCAGGTGATAGTCGACTGGGAGCACTTCTAAGATCCATTGTTTTTACCCTCCAACCTGCTACAGTAACCCACCTAGCGGTATCCTGCTAACAAAGACATTACCTGTGAACTGTCAAGTTAAAACATCTGGTCTTCTGGCGCCTCTTTGTTCCAGGGTTTCTGCTCATGAAAACTTTAGGTTTATAAGAGAAGAGGTTTTTGTGAAGATCCATCATTTCCAACAAACGGCAGGATGATTTGGATAGCTGTGACCCTACTGAGCGTAGCTTGTGCTGCACCAACTGACCAGGAAAGTGTGAGGATCAGCTTCAGTCAGAAGGCACTCGACTTTGGAGAGGATGTGGCCTTCTACATGATCGACATTATCCAGAAAGTGGCAGTTGGAAAGCTGAGTCTCCCGGATATTAATTCTGACAGCTTCAGAGCCAACAACCTCAAATTTGCTGCACTAAACCTCGGAAAACCCGAGATTAGCATTGTCCCTAACGTAGGTCTCAAATGGAGGAACGCTAACGCTCAGATCCGAGTGACTGGAGGATGGTCCGCCAAAGCCGGCTGGTGGTGGACTAGCGGGTCCATGACCCTTGATGCTGCCATGGCTGTGGAGGCCACCGCTGGAATCACTGCCAGCAACGGAAAACTCGCCACCGCCTCCAAAGGATGCAGTGTACACTTCAACAGTTTTAATCTTGACCTGCACAATGCCTTCTTCTCCTGGGTTGTCAGTCTCTTCGAGGGATCCATCACCCCCGAGATCAGGAATGCTGTGTGTTCCGAAGTTAACAAGCTCCTGGGAACAACCGTCAACGGAGCTATCGCCTCTCTGCCCCACGACATTCCCGTCGCCGACATCCTGGACGTCGAGATCGAGGCTGATTCCAACCCTGCCTTCACTGCCTCTGAGGTAGATATTCATGCCCGAGTAAAAGCAGACTCCCAAGGATCAGATGTTGTCTTCCCCTTCTCTCCTGAGCCTATTGTCAGCCAGATGGACCCAAGTCTGATGGCCTGCTTCCTGGTTTCTGATTACACCCTCAACACAGCCAGCTACGTGGCTCTCTCTGCCGGCAAGATCAGCGAATCTGCCCCCAACGCCCAAATTGATGCCTCCAACCCCGTCATGAACACAGCCTACTTCAAAACCTCCATCCCAGATTTCTACGCAGCCTACCCTGACGCTGCCATCACCTACAAGGTGGTAAACACCAGGTACCCCCTGGCTGAGTTCGACCACGACAACGTGATCCTGGACATGCCAGTCGACCTGACCGTCCAAGTTGGTGGAGCTGATGTCCTGACACTCGGACTGTCCCTGACGGTGGAGGGAAACATGCAGCACGCCAACAACGTCCTCTCTGGACAGGTCACCTCTGCTTCCCATACCACCACCGTCAAGTCATCCCAGATTGGAGACATCGCCGTGGGCAGCATTGAGGGAGTTATTGATGACATCCTCGACAACACTGTCCTACCTCAGATCAACGCCGTCATTACCAAGGGAGTGACTCTGCCCATTGACCAGTATGTAACCCTCAACAAGGGTGTCGTGGAAGCTCATGATGACTTCGTGAAGGTCTGCGCTGATGCCACCCTCACCGACTACACTCTGGCTGAACTCAAGAAGGTCGCTGAGAACCTCTTGGCCTAGAAATGATTGATTAGACTAAGTTAAGACCAAGTTTGAGTTTTATTTCGTTGGTTAGGAGACAAATTAAACAAAAAATTGGCAGTGAAGAACTCACTTATTGATATTATGTGGAACTGGTAATGTATACAAATACTATAACAATTCAAAATAAACAACTGATATCATGATATTATCATTTTAGCAATGTTATCGTTATCGTTCCGTCGCGCAGTACAACTCAAATAACATATGCAGTTCTGAAGTTAAAAAGTTTAAAAAACCGAAAAACGCGACAGTAAAGGGCTGCGAGAGTGAAAGGACTTTACTCTAGACGGAACTTCAGAGTTTTATTTTCAGTACAAAGCAAACGTGATCTTGGTTATTCAAGTCACCTTTCCGGCTCGGTGGAAAGTAGGTTAAGCGTCTGGCTCGGTGGAAAGTTGGTTAAGTGTCTGGGTATACAGGAGGTGGATAACTTTAAGCCTGACGTGTTTGTTTGTCAGAATTACAAAATACCAGTTTGCTTTGCCCTGTGGTACGAATGATCATTCATCAAAATTTTAGTACTATAAGTATCTAACCTTAAATCCTACAACAAACTAATTTAAGGGCATTTATGGCAACATATCACACGGATAAACAACGGAGCGTTAATAAAATCAATCAAATCCCCACACACACACTTTTAATAATTGAAACTGCAGCAATAATTCCATCACTGCTTGGCGATCACGTGATTACCTGGAAATATCACCAAATCATTTAAGTAACACAGAAACATGACCTGGGTAACCTATCCTAAACCTGCAAAATCCCATGCCTCCTAATACCCAAGTTTAAGTTCTAAAACATCCCAGCAAATCAAGATAAACCTATTTGAGTACTCATAATCAATTATAGCACGAATGGGAATCCTAAACTGATAGCAATATGAGAACTGCATCAGAATGTTAATGAAGGAAAGGACAACATAAACGTTAATAATAAATATCAATTACATACCATAAAACATTATTATTATATTAAGCTGTCACGGCAGGGGCCCCACACATCGCTTCAATTATTATACTACTGGTTTTAATATAAAATAACATTCTTTTTTCTCATTTTGCAATAAGAACACCACACTCCTGTCCTTATACAATAGCTTATATATAGCTTTTTTTTTACAGTTTTCCAATTCTATAAAACATAAAATTTAGATAATGTTTTATATCAATTTCATAATCGCAAGGCAATGTAAGGCGTTTGTCCTTGACGAAAATTTAGTACCAAGACATGGCACGCACACACACGTACAATCAAACGAACAAACATACAAGCATGTACATATACACGAGCTGTATACATAAATTCCTCTTCGCCTCTGACACGTGATACAGAATGAAGCTGCATATTTGTCCGCTTAACATCGCAATAGAACTCAATCTACTTAGCAACCAACCTAGCAACCTTCATGGTGTGAAGAGAAACATGCAAAATAGTTTAATTATGCAGAGAAAATTTTGCAGTTTATTAGTTCAGATTGTTCCAAGTAAAATTAAGTTCATCTCGATTACCAAACCGCGTGAGAAAATACCGTCCTTTAAACAAAACTTTTAACTGAGCCGGATAACAATCTCAAGTCCACGGTATCCAGTAAACCACGCTAGCCGATAACCCTGCGACGCCCATGCAGATTATCTATCCGTATCTGAAGCCCGTTCTCGTACTTAAGAAGAATGTGCTTGTCGTTTTCTGACCTTGCCTCAGAGAGAAGACCCAGAATGATAGCCAGGCTGAGTCGGTATCTCTTGATACACTCTCCCACGTGACCGTATGTCTCGTCCAATATACCCGACCTGATCTGCAGAGAGGAAATTAGTCACGTTGGAAAGAGAACGGTATTTTTGGGGAGTTGTCTCAAATTTACGAGGAATTAAAACCTAGAAGTTTTTGGCCCTGCTTAAGTTCTCGGTATCGAAATGCTAGATCACATGGTCCGTCCAATAGACACAAATTGATCTTAAAAAAACAAAGGTAGGAGCATTACATTTGGATAACAAATTCGGAGCATTACATTTGGATAAAAAATTCGGCGGGGGAGCGGGTTGGGGTAAATCGTCCACAATAAAGTAAATTGCATAGTCCGAGCCTTTTCTCCAACATTTTACCCCGAAATTTCCACAATATATTACAAAATTTTCCTCATTTGGCAGTTTTTTAAAGCTAAGGGCTCGTTCACATATGACGTCAGCAAATTTTCGGTAATTTATACCCCCCTCGGTCTTCATTTGTCATCATTTGTCATCATGACTAAACCCCCCTATATGTCAGAGGTAAATAACCATAATGACATCATCACAGTCGGAACTCCTCCCCCTTCTTCATGTCAAAAATCTTTGATTTTTGGTCTTTTAATTAACAGTCATTTTTGAAATTTTTAAAACTAAGTCAGTGAAAACACAGTATTTCACCAGATTTCTGAATCTGGATTTTTACTTTAAATTTTTCCATCTGATTTTGTAAAATTCTGATAAAAATTTTCAGAAGAAATAAAAAATTTAAAAAAAATCCCATCAATCCTAAAAATTTTTGATGACATCATCATTGGCCAAACCCCCTCCCCCTTGTCATTAATCGTCATCATTTGGAAACCCCCTCCCCCTAAGTGATGACGTCATATGTGAACGACCCCTTAGTTTGCAAATCTGCCGAGGATAAAACATCCTCCAATTCTTCTTACTTCAAACTGTAAAAATTCAATAAACCAGACCACGTATTATACCTTTTGAGGTCCGATTGTAGAAATTTGTTGGTAAGAGGGGGTGGTCTCTTAACTCTTCATTATCCGTAGCCCGTATGATGTACTATTTTTAGCTCTTCTCGGGTTTGTAATTGTAAAATTTTACGTAAAACAAAAGGACAATAATCCAGAATCAATTATAGAAACCTGTTCGAATGCGAAAGAAAGAAGAATTTCCTCGGGACACCGAGTGTTTTCCTCTGTGTGGGGTGGGAGGGATGATATCTCTTTCTCCAGAGTGCACTTCATCGTATGCACCGCACAGAACTCCCCGTATATTGAGTACAGGGTCTGAGGATGTCGCTTGTCAAACACAAGGATATTTTTCTTATGATTTTCGGACTTTGCGAATAAAAATAAAATCTATAAAGAATAAAGCGTGAGAACTGTATTTTTGCATACGAATTACCTCTTTGAAAGTTTTCGAGGGAGATATTTTTTTAGAGAAGAGTTGTTGCTTTGCGCGATGAATATTGGACGATAGCATTGATTCAGACTTCTGGCATAAGATCAGTTTCTGCTGCAATCTGAGAAGTTCTAGTGTGACTTAGATGTATCTCACGTTTCTTCCTATCTACTAGAATTGAGCAAGAATTTAGCAAGATCTTCTTTATTGAAGTTAGGAAGATTCATTCAAGAGAAGTTGCTGTTGCCTCACACTAACAGTTAACCCAAATAATGACTGATTTCTAAGTTAAAATCCATTTTTTCTGGTCGGGCCCATTTCTACGGAATCTTTTTGTAACAGGGGGTATGGCATGAAATTAAGGGTAAACGTGCAAGTTTTCAATTTATTCACGTAAAGCAAGATTATGCTTTGGTATCAGTTCGACAATAAAAAAGGTTTTTTGCAGTAATAACGATAACTGTATTTGGCTTAATGAGACATCTTAAACTGCAGGAAGCTTGTGCCTTTTACATTTGCCAGTTGTTACCATATAAGTTTGTACAACCAGAATGATTTTACCATTCGAGGACACGTCTTAATCAATTTCAAAACATTTGAATTTAGAATTTAGAAAAGGTCCTAGAACGGGCTCGATTATAACTGGATTGAGATATTGCTAAGCCCTCACGATACGACAATTTTCTAGCACTATCGAAAGTCTGCTGAGCTAAGCTAAGTTTTGCTTTAAAGACTATCCGCCAGCAGTCGGTAACATTTTCCCACTGCTTAATTAAAACGTTCAACGATTGATTGAGACGGTTTAAAAAAGCTTTGCAACACAATAAGCCAGATGGTCCGTACTTATTCTCATCAAAAAGTGAGGTTTGAGTCTTAAAAATCATCAACCTTAGCTAATGTAAGAACAAAAATTAAAGAAACATTTAGAATGTTCTCGATGTGGGTTAGCTGATGGGTACAATTCTTCCTTTTCCGAGATCTAGCTCAAGCGTATGAAACCCTGTCCATGCGGTTTCGTGACCAATAACGGTCCCTCCAATAAAATCTAAACCTGGTGAGAGGTGAGAGCAAGGATTTCTTAGGACATTAATTTCTTGGAAGGCAGCCAAACAAACGGACCTCGCTACAAAATACTCGACTCCATTAGAGTTAGGACAAACGCTCCTTCTTAAAACCAGTATCATCTGACGTCAAGTTTGATTGAACTTGAATTTTGAACAAATTTTGCACGTGTAGTAAAGGTTGTCTACCACTTTTAATTTCGGTTCGAAAAATGAGACTGCTATATATTGAAATATTCTTACACTTTTAATTGCACATTTACCACTAGAATACTTATATACTACTACCCCAGGGCTTGAAAGGGCAGAGTTGATGTTTCACGACGACTGCGAAGTACAGAACAAATTCTCCCTTTCTGAAGCACTACTGCAACTAACTGAGGAGATAGCGTCTGAAAGAGGCTCGCAGGAGGAACCAAGACCACGCAGATCAACTTCTGCCAAGTTCTGCTACTGGTATTGTTTCAGGACAAAGGCAGGCAAAAAGAAATGTGTTCGGCAATGTGTCGAGGAATAGGCCAGTTTCTAGGAAAATTAAGACGTGGCAATTTTTAAACAAAAATAATAAAACACGGCTCACTTCATTCGTTTGGATATCAAATATTTTTGATTTCTTAAAAATTAATTTCATTACTTGTCAGCTCACCAACAAATGTTCGTTTTATTTCACCGAAGTATTTAACCGCTACTTTATCAAGACCTTGATTGCTTTCCAATATTTGTGGCGAAAATTTTTGATTTTTTCAGAAAATTCAAAATAAAATATGCTTACTTTACTTTGTCCTTAAAATCAGAGGGCGAGAATGGTTTGTCTAGCAAGTTAGCAGCTTCCCGTATTGCCTGGCTGTACTGTAGTGTACTCTGAAAATCATCCAGCATCTCTCTTTGGTGCTCCTGATTAACATTAGGTAAGCAAAACGACTTAAGTTAATGAAAAAAACAAGAAAATCACCAGTCTAGTCACTACAAGAAGCTGCCCTAACTGTCACCATAGCAACAAAACGAAACATCTTGTTTGACTCACATCCATGATGGTGGTCTCTGATAGCTCGGGTGGAGTTTCGAACGGTTGCGAGAAGGGCGGGCTGATTTCTCCCATCGTCAACTGTAAGGGAGAATGTTCCCGTAAAGAAGGTGGGCTATTGTAGGGAGAACCTCCGATGAAGAAATATGCGGGCGCACTCTGACCATGTCCTGAAGTTTTACTGGCGGACAGCGGGCGTGGCTGGTAGAACGATTCTTCGAAGTTTGCTGAAAAAGGGCGACGTGTAGGACTCTGCCGTACGGAGCGAGACACAAGTTCCATGCGTGGAGGTGTTGAAGTACGCGCCGACTCGGACGAAGTGCGATGTCTCTTGTGGCCGTCCAACGACATGGTCCTCTTAAAGAAGCTGGGAGTGGAGATGTTTCTGTTGCCGGACATTCGGCGGGGACTGTCCCTGGAAAAGGGCGGAGTCTCCAGAATCTTGTCTTCCTCCAGCTTCTGTGCAATAGGAGAGTGTGAGGTGCGCGGCGAGGATGAAATGTCTGCGAGGTGTTCTTGAGAATACACGTGTTTTATAGGAGTAGCTGTAGCGGTCGTTTTGACGGGCGAGGATATGGCTGCTGATTTCTGCATGAAAGAGGACTCTATAGACTTGAGTTTAGACGAGGCAGGTTTAGTTTGTTGGCTGTTTACTAAGATGAAGCTCTCGCTGTCAGGGGATCCATACACATCTTCAGAAACACCAGGTACTGAAAATTAATTTGTTAATCGCTAGTAAATCTAATTAATTAATAGATAAATCACCATATCTTTGCTTCAAAATATTTCTATTTCCAGTGAGTAAAGTGATAGAAGATAGAAGTTATGGAATCATTTCATTGGAATCATTGGAACGTTACCCACCAGCGTGAGGAGTTCTGATGGGGATCTCTACAGCCGGTCTGGGAGGAGTAGTGTTCCTTCTCATCCTCTGCATGGAAGCAAGCTTGTTGGAGGAGATACTGTTGGGACTGCGCGATGTTGGGTGGGACGGGGAGGAGGAGGGACTAGCGCGGGGTGACATTCTCGACACGGGGATCACGCTACTCCGCTGTGTTTGTTCCAGGAACCTGTGTCTCACCAGATCCTCTGAAGTGTACATACGTTGAGTGTAGCGTGCAACTTGAGTTGTGAGCAACACGGATTGGAGTACTGGCGATGTTTTGATGGACCGTCTAAAAATAGACTGATATCGAGGAGACTCTGTTTTGAAGTAAATACGCGCGCAGTGAAACGCGCGCAATCACATGATGTCTTTTGCAAGTTTGAGCTATAAGAAAGGTAAATTGAGCTAGTCGCGCAGCTAAACTTGCAAAATTGTCCCGCAATAGTTTGATATCTGGCATCAGTTCCTTGACAATGGGATGAAAACAACAGAGGATTAATGAATAACAACTCGGTGATATGAAGAAAAATGCGGATTATATTACAACAATGCAATAGTGCACTGATACGACCACTTACCGAACGGTAGCCGTTTATTGGGATCCTTTTGAAGTAACGAAAGGATAAGATCAGTCAAAACGGAGGACGTCTGCTTAGGAATCCTGCAATGTTAATGAATCACATGTCAGGAAATTGTTACAAAAGTCTAGAAATTTCCCGACAGGACATTAGCCCTTTCAATTGTAACGTATGTAAACCCGTGACGGGCGTCGGCACATTATCGTTCATTATGCAAACAGCTTTTAGGCTCCATGAGTATTAGAGCACCATCACGAGACACTGCAATACCATTGTCCTTAGCTAGTCACGTGACTATAATTATTGATACTGGGACATTAGAAGAGGAATAATGAACACTTGTAAGAATGTGAACAGTTCATTATGCTGGCAAAGTATCAAGCTGCTCAGCTGGAGTAAAAAGGAGTCCGAGTCAGATACATTGTTGCCCTTGGCAGGATGCCAAGTTTAAGGTACAAGTCTATTTATATCGCTGCAACATGACATGTGTTGATGGCCTATTTGTGCAGAACAGTTCGAGCTTTTCTATGTTTGGTAATATCCGCGATTTAGTCCGAATTAACTGCGATGTAGAAGTATCGGGGAATTCCTAAGATGGTATCGGTCAATAAGACGGCAATTTGTTTAACCTTACTGCGGTTGTCCAGTGTCAATGAACAAGAAATTCGAACAATGCCATGTAAGTTTAAACAAAATGATAAACATTCAAAGATCAATACGTTTGAATTTAGACATGTATCTTCGAAAGTGACAGTTAACTTCTAAATGTAACAACTAGCAAGGAAATTGAACATTTTCTTAGCGCTGGCTGTTATATTGTTGACTTGTATGCTGTAATGAAGTACAGTAGATCAAGTAACTAAAACATTACAGAAAACAAGCATCTAAAACACGGCTGGTAGACGGTAGTTTGTAAGCGTGACAATCACACAATCACACTTACAAAAAACAAGACAATCACACAATCACACTTACGAAAAACAACACAATCACACATCGAAACTTACACACAATCCAACTTACGAGGGGGTAAGTTCGGGAGATTTCTCGTAGAAGTTCCGCAGGGAGTACGGGTTGTTAGCCTTGAAGGGAGCTTTACCCGTCAGACACTGGTAGATTATTGTTCCCAGACTCCACAGGTCAACTCTTCCGTCGTACTGGAGTCCCATTAGCACCTCCGGGGCCTGGATTATCGGGATAATCAGATAATTAGGGGGATAACCACATGATAACTACGGAGATAATCGTATGATTACAGTTTGTGATTAGCCCTATCTATGATTATGGCTGTACAATAACTTGTGATTTACACCCACATTTTAGCGATCTTGTCAGACTGTAACAGAACACTACATACAGCTATTTAAAGCTATATACAGCGATATATAGCTATAGATATGTAAAGCTAGTCCAGAAATATCGATAAAGATTGCACGAGGTGCTCGGTAACAGTGGTGCTAATTGCTCTGTCAACCCATTCGCTACCGCACTGACACAATGTCAAAGTATTTAACACCACAACCTATTATATCTCTCAAGTTCCCTCCGTAAATAGAACTCTAAATTCCTCCAATGAGATAAGGAGTTTCAGTAAACCTATACAGCTATATGGCGCCTTTAAGGGTTACTGACACAGTCATTACCCTAATACAGGTATTTATAGTTAGGTCTTACCCCCAGGCTGCTCTTATAGCACTGTTCTGGTAATAAAGACCAGGATAATATAGATCAGGCACCTAGCCTCGCTAGTCCAGCTTGATCTAATGATCTAGGGGTGATCTCCATATTGTATCGTAACGGCAATGTGAGCACTATTGTGAGGGCAATATTTGGAGCTATCGATATGATATTGATATTAGCAGGCACTATTGTAAGAGCAACAGATTGACTTAGAGACTGTAGCCAAAATTCGTCAGAAATGTAACATGTCTGTGGAATGTTCTCAATATTTTCATCTTGAAAAGTTCAGTCTAAGTAAATATCCCAGAAAGTATTCAACTACTCATGATCACAAAGTAGTGTGTATCATAGCTGGTGAAATGCTGTATAACAACGAATATAAGAGACGATACAGTAAACAATAGGATTATATGTCGATAAAGTGATAACTTACCCAGCCTCGGTACAACTAAATATAGCCTAGTATTGGAAGAAATCTTCTCTGGCTTATTGTCAGGCGAGTGCAAGACTCTTTCGTCAAAAATACAAACTATGTAACGCAGGGACAATATCGAGAATTTAAGAAGTTTAGAAGTTAAGACGTTACCATGTATATAGGGCTGCCACATAAGGTTGCTGCCATGTCTTCATCGTTCAGAAAACGTGCAAACCCGAAATCCGCTATCTTCAGCTGAAAAAATAGAGGGCTACTATGAGGCTTTATGAAACTTAATTTTAGAGTAACAATACGGTACGTTTCACTGATTTCTACAATTCCCATTTGAATGTAGACAAAAAAACATCCAGTACACAAAATATGTAATGTTTCCGGTCGTACGAATTAGTGCTGCAATACACTTGGAGCATTGTAACTGTTGTATGTGTGGTCATGATAAATTCGTTAAATACCTGCATATTATACACCGTGCTAGGTGCACAAACTGCACAAATTTGCTGCTAGCATGAAAGGAAGATTCAATAGGCTGAATCTGATTTAAACTGTCTTAGAAATTTTGGAGTCATACATTGATGGATTGTCGAATAATTTAAATTTTCTTTAACTCTATAACAGCCAAAAGTTAAAACTATTATCTGCAGCTGTTAACAACTTTGTGCCAGAACAAACTTTAATATTTTCTATAGACCTTATAAGCAAGTAATAAACAGCATATTGCATACGATCGACTTGAGATTTTAAAGTTCAAGAAAATTTGGAAATTATAAAGCTTGAGTGCTGTAAATCCACTGCGTATCGAACAGGTACGTGATTTCAGACAGTCTTAAAGTGAACAATTTCATTTCTTTCTATTCTAATGTAAGTCTCTCTAATACTGTTATTACCCAGTCAGATGTGTCTACTGTCTTTAACTTTTCATGAGGCATTAACACACAGATAACATTATGTGCTATGTGTATAATTGAAGTACATAATATTGACGATTAACAATAGACAGTATGTATGTAGCACAGTTCAACTAAACATACTGTAGTACTCCTGTAACGCCTAGCAAACAGTGTTTCTATTGCTCCAGTCTACACCTTGCTTTTACCTCATCGATCTTAAATTATGTTCTCTACAACATAACAACTTTCTTTGAACTTATAACATTTCTAGAACTTTCCTGTCTTAAGGTAAACCTACATGTTCACTACAAGCCAAGTTTATAAACCACTACAATAAACTTTCATTGTCAGACAGGACTTACATAGGGATAATGAGACTACCAGCTATTTAGAAGTCTAGACTTTTATTTGGTTCTATAGAAACAGTCTCCAACTACATGCAGTCTCCAACTACATGCAGGGGAAGTTTTGTGAGAATTTGAGTGTACGTGACTTCTCTTGTCAGCAGTGCAGTGCAAAGTACGTGACTATTTGGTTTCGGTTATATACATTAGCAGATAGTAGAGAAGCAGTACAGAGACCAGGTGACTTGTAACGTGGATTCCATACAAATGTCACGGTCAGAAGCTCAACAATACAAGATGTTGAATATTCTATCGTTTTGAAATTCTAATTAAGGTCCAGACTGAAAGAAGTCCGACATAATAGAGAGATAGGAGCCAGGTTTTATCATTTTGTACACAAAGGAAACCTGGTAATTTGGAAATGAGTTAAACAGGTTCAATACAATCAGCACATACCTTGATGTCACGTGGTTGGATGAGACTGAGAGAGGAGGAGTGGGTCAGTAAGATGTTTCCCGGTTTGAGATCTCTGTGCATAACTCCCATCTTGTGTATAGCTAACATCGCGTCTCCTGCGGAGTGTGAGGAGTGTTAGTGTTGAAATCTTCATGAACTTTTATGTTAGTCTTGAACTTTTCATGAACTTTTATGTTAGTCTTGAACTTTTCATGAACTTTTATGTTAGTCTTGAACTTTTCATGACATTTTACAATTGCAATTATTGGTCCGCATAACTACACAAAACTCAGCTCATGAACTGGTGTGATTACGCTGGTTATCTCCGCCAATAAAACAGGATAATAAATAAACGCAATATTTTTTACAGATCGTTTATAAAGATTTGTTCCTAATCACGGTGTTTGCTGTACACCAATAACTAGTGTTGGTCTCGCAGGAATATTTACACCGGACTAGACTACAGAAGATTATATCATCATTAACTTAATTAGGTTTCCTCAATTTAGCGATGTACAGCATGCCCCGCAGGCAACGAGGCATGTTTACAATCATGATCCCACACTTCCTATTCATTTCAGGTTTGAAGCAGGGCTCAGTGCGGGTAGGAATGGGAGCGGGAGTCATGTAAGTCAATCCACGGTACGGGGCTGCAATACACCGTTCGTGGTTAATCTAGTTTACCAAAATACAGCCACTGTACGATTAAATCAAGTGTACAATGACTTATTGTCCAGTTATTGTTTCTATTCCCGGAAATTGGGTACAGCTCATTTACTATCAGAGGAATTCTAGTGAGGCGGAACTCATTTTTTCAATTCTCACTGATGTAAATATTATTTTGTGTTGACAATTTGGGGGCTTTAAATAAAAAACCGGAGTCGTAGTTGTTAATGTATAAACTTCATATTCAGTTAAGTAACACTATAATATTACAAACCTAACTGCTTGACGAAGAGCGACAAAGTTTGCTCGCACAACGTCCCCTTATCTGAAATAAATTCTGTTGTTGCCAGCTGCATAAAAACTTTGAGTATTTTAGGTGTTTCAAACCGTAATTATGCCATATTTTCAGCCGAAGGAACTGCTCTTTTATTAAACAAAAACATTTAACAGTTCATTGATAACTATGTTTAATGAATTGTTACGACTAATAAAGATGAATTGTTACGACTAAAGATGTAACTAAGACACAGGTAGTGTTAACTAACAAAGATCTGCTATAGTAAAGATAGTGTTGAAATAGTAATACATACCTCTTAGGTATTCAGCCAAGTCACCGCCATTACAAAACTGAAAATATTTCACTGTCAAAACAGTGTTCATTGCCCAACTAGGATTGGCTGATGCAAACTATACCGCTCTGTAAATGGTCGATACAGCCTATATACTAGACCGCTCTAAGTTAAAGGAGGTAGCATTGCCTGACCTTTATACGGAAAGTCATCTCCTTTCTCAACTAATTTTCTTATTTCAAATTACACGACTAGTAGTTCATTAGACCTCGTATTGTGTAAGGTTTCCTTGTTTAGTCTAGAACAGCCTACATGATACAATTCTTGTAAAGAAGTCAATATATATAGTCACCTTTACTTATAGTCACTGAGTAGACTAGAAATCGACTATGGAGGAAGGCGATGTAGGTAGTAGCTATAAATAATAAAATTCTTTACTTTACAATGCCACAACATACAGGCGCTAGAAATAGCTCTATCGATTACACTCATTGTTGGTTGTCTTGAAGGTCTTAACAGTGAAATTTTCCCGTATTATAAGAGCACAGTGCTCTAACACAAAAACATTAAATTTGGGGGGATTTTTTGAACACTTTCGCACTAGTCAGAAGAATTAGGTGCAGCGCTGCACTACTTAAAAGTTTGTTGGAATAATCAAGTTTGAAACGCTCCCACACAGGTGCCGATAAGGTTTATCACGGGAAGCAGCAAATTTGAAAATGACTAAAAATAGAAATTTGATTACCTATTTGATTACGAAGAATTTCTGTAGAACATTTCCACAACATCAGTATAAACTGAGGGGCCGCCCGGACAGTGGCCTATGCACACTACATCGTATTAAAACTAGTAGGAGGTCGTGGGTTCAATTCCCGCTCCAGTCCCCTCGCCTTATTTTCCAACCGGTCCACTGATTGATTCACATGCCAGATCCTGTAGCTTTGCGTTTGCTTGCTCACAACCCCCAATTAACATTATCACAGACACCCCGGTTGCAAGTTGGCCTTATATGGCAGTGCTGTACATTGTACAAGCAACAGTGTGCAAAAACACTTGGTTCTTGCTTCCAACAACATTTACATAAAACTAGTAATACGATATAATTATTGTTGGGATAACTGTGAATAACCACAACTCAACAATAAAGTTTAGGTGGATATATTAATGACTCCTTAATTATGAGATAAATAATAGACTTTACATTGAGACAGGGAAAATTGTGTTTGTACATACCTCCATGACCATAATCAGCGATTTGTCCGTCTCCTGAAATTATAGCTGTTTAAAACCGAGATAAATACGGGTTCAGATAATTAAAATTTAGTAATGTTAACAGTTTGGAAATGATTTGTGTCAGGCCTTCCATCAACACTTGTTATATGGAACACACATCAGCACCGGACTTGGCTTTTTATGTTAAACTATGCGAGGGATTACATCATTGAAGGACATCCAGGCGCGGTGGTTGTTTTCATTAATCCACAGCAAAACAATTCTAACCACATACAAATCATACATGTTACATAATAGGACACTCCTTAAAGATTACGAAGCTTCTTAAAACGTCAAAACAATAACCACACAGCGTGTTGCAGCTCATGAGATGACAATTTTATGAAGGAGTACATTTTACATTATCTCATGTGTCTGTGTAGCTTTCAGGAAACTGTACTAAAACCTCTGATGACGTCATTATCATGTAGCTGGTGTAGTGTTAAGCACACACGTGTGTTGTGTGTAAACATTGCAGTGCAGAGTCGTGCAGCGCATTGTCGGTTAAGTGAGTGTGTAACAATTCGTGGCGGTGTTTTGCTCTCTCTATAAGAATCTGTAGGTACTAGGGTTATCATGTAGTATTGGCCTGCTCAAGAGACACTGTTGCGGTTAGTTTTACTTGTGTCCCACCAGTGTCCTAAACTGAGATGTTTGATGTTTCCCACATGACCAGGATCAATAAGTCTCAACTGTTTCCTGTACAGTTCTCGTGTGCTGAGACCTTCAGATGTAACCTCACGTACCTTAACCTTTGAAGCTAACATACATCACAGCTCAAACTTCAGACAGCGACTTCCTACATGCAGCTAACGGTACAGCCAATCAGAGTGCTGGATTTATGGTCACGTGATACTATCCGACCAAAGAGAGAGTAGAATTAAGGTTCACGAGATGAGTGTGAGCCTGTAAGAGACTAGGAAAGGGACTGGGTGTAGCAAGCTAGCGGGATATACTGGCTAGATAGTATCTTCTAGGTATTAATTAGAGGCAGTTTCTACCGCTGTGTACAGCGTGTGTACAGAGTGTTAATGTTATTCTCAGACCACCAACTGAGATTCAATGTACACGGCGGCCAGTAAACTTAAATTAGCTCTTTAATCAACCAACGGAGCCTGAGATCTCATCTCATACTTTTCTAGATACTCAATTCTAAATTTGCCGTATGTATAAAGCATAAATTGAGCAATTTGAAATCATCATGATCCTTGATACTATCTAACACCAGGATACTCACGACTCCGCCCAATTTGAAACTTCACGTAAATAATTCAAACAGTTTGAGAGAATGTCTGCTAAAGCCTGAACTTACAAGGAAGTAGTAGTGACAACGTCTAGACATATTAACGGCGTTCTTAACAAACCGTCTAACTACTCTGATTCACCTGATAACTAACCTTGATAACTAGTCTTTGATAACTAACCTTGATAACTAACCTCGATAACTAACCCATGACAACTAACCTTGACAACTAACCTTGATAACTAACCTTGACAACTAACCATGACAACTAACCCTGACAACTAACCTTGATAACTAACCTCGATAACTAACCCATGACAACTAACCTTGACAACTAACCTTGATAACTAACCTTGACAACTAACCATGGCAACTAACACTGACAACTAACTCTGACAACTAACTCTGACAACTAACCACGACAACTATCTCTGACAACTAACCATGGCAACTAACCCTGACAACTAAGCTTGACGACTGACCCTCACAACTAACTCTGACAACTAACCCTGACAACTAACTCTGACAACTAACCATGACAACTAACTCTGACAACTAACTCTGACAACTAACCTTGACAACTAACCATGACAACTAACTCTGACAACTAACTCTGACAACTAACCCTGACAACTAACCCTGACAACAAACCCTGACAACTAACTCTGACAACTAACCCTGACAACTAACCCTGACAACTAACTCTGACAACTAACCTTGACAACTAACCCTGACAACTCGACAACTAACTCTGACAACTAACTCTGACAACTAACCTTGACAACTAACCCTGACAACTAACCCTGGCAACTAACCATGACAACTAACCCTAGGGAACATTCTAGAAGATCCTAGACTTGATGTTGTATTTCATTCTTGATGCTGTGTTTAGGTCTGGCCCCTGTTTTCATGTATCAGGCGATGAATCAGGTGCAATTTAAATGAATGTTGAGAAACGGAATGGTAGGCACTTTGTCGTGAAGATAATTTTTGCACTAATTTCACTGCACTGTAAATTTTGAATTTGGAACAGATATATCGCCCAGAGTAAAGGGAATGGTATGTGGTTGAGTATAAAAGGAGCTAAATTTGGCTCTACATCAAGAAATATCTGTTGTTGTTTACCATGTCGAACTTGCAAGTACAACAAGCATACATTACACGTGCACAGTAAACTCTAGATATTTCTAATTCCTCAACAAAGCGTGCTATGGTATTTGTACTCGATGTTTGCACCTAGACAACACACTTTTCAAATCTTATAATTCAACAAGTCATTTTCCTGTGATCTCATACTTCTCAGATCATCACACTAAATGGGCAGAACCGTTCAGGCTTAATTCCAACTTCAAGATGTCCGAGATCATATTTCTATTCTACTTGAGGCTAATCAAATGAAAGTTGTTGTTTGTACGTGACGCATATCAAACTTACGATGTGGTGAATGAATGATGGATTGTACGTGAGTGTGGCGAGCACTGCAGTGTTCGTGTGTGTCCGGGAGGCTGTCAAAAAGCCACACTTGCACAGTAAGTGTAGCCATCACGCCTGCTGGAAGCGGAACTTCCACTTCAGATAGTAATTACTTCATTCATTGCTTAATTAGTAGCCCCACGGCCTCCAAGGTACGGGTCCGCTCTCCAAATCTCATTACACATCTGAGATATTTCAAGAGAGTTTAGAATCGCAGATAAGTGTATGTACAAAGTTTTTTTCTATATCTAAAAATAATCACACTAAGCAGTAGACTGGCTGATTTTCTCTCATCTCCACACTAATACAGTCTACAAAGAGGGAGAAATGGAAGAAGGAAGAATACCTTTAAGTGTTAGAGATGGTTAGAATGTGTGCTGCAAACGTACAGTGTGTACTGTGTTAAAAATACACTTTTAGTAGGTTTGATCAGACAATGTACATTACAGCTGAGCTCATTTGTCAGGTACATTTTTATAGTCATCACAAAATGCAGTGAAAACACGTCCTATCTTTAAATAAATCTAATTCCTTCTCGTCGTCCAATTTCTCGGCAATCCGACTCTACATTCTGACAACTTTGTCAAACTTTAATATCAAACATCTACAATTAGTGCTGTATTTTAGATGGGTGTACGGATACGGAAAATTAAATTTCAGAGTAATATGGGTGAGGGAGGATGGGTGAGGGGATTATTTCTTACCTTAAAATCGAACAGCTGCACAATGTTGTCATGTTGGACTTCCTGAAAAAGTGAAGCTGTTATCTTCAATAAACCTTTTACTTAAATTACAATAAATAGTAAACTATACTAGCTTTAAATACTATCTGTTGTACCACTCTGACCTAGTCTGAATACAATTCTGGGACAGCGAAATGCGCTAAATTTGACCCAATTTACAGGCGTAGAGAATGCTAGCTCGACACCTAACTATACCTGATATAATCTGTAGTGATGATATGAAGCTCAATTTGTTGCAGTGTACATTAGTGTAAGCTAATTCTGGCAGCTAGATAGACAATGTATTAAGATATTGTTGCCAAGACAGTTTGTTACGTAATCTAAATAAGATCGAGCTAGCTGCATCATTAGATAGGTGAGAGGATAAAGTCTCATTGATATAGAAATTAATAAAAACATTGAATAATTGCCGGAAGTGCTCAAATGCAAATGGTCCCCAAGTTTTCAACAAAATTTTCTCCAACAGATTGTCAGCAAGATGTGACAATATAATATGTAATAAGTTTCACTACCTTGAGTATATTGATCTCCTCTGCACTGATTAGCTTGCTGGACTTCTGTTTTTTACTGATACATTTAACGGCAACGTTCTGAGTAGGAGTCTGAAATGTACATGTTAAGTACTTGTTACAGAATTCTAATACTGCAAACTTCACACTGCAATTAGGTTTTGAAGTTTTTTACACTACAGTCTTGACTAATGTACAGCAATACAAAGCTGCTAGTATTATGAATTGATACCAGCAGGTCCAGCACGATGGATCTCTAGCTCAATATTCAACAACACAGTTCCAGTATCAATACATACTATAGTACCATGCATTTGATGACTCACCACACGATTGATGCCTCTGTAGACAACGGCAAAGGCACCGTGTCCCAGTATATTTGTCTTGTCATACTGATACTGGCCTACATGTTCGACCACGTGGCTGGGTGCACTTGTCATCACTTTGGTGAGTAACCTGAACATCAAACAAGGTTAATTTGTGTCCACAGAAGAGACTGAGCTAAGGAATTCCAACTTTTTCAATCAGAAGTAAGTATTTTTGTTATGGCCTCTTTTTCCAGTTCTACGAGCCAAATTTAAATCAATAATAGTTAAAGTAGGATTATTATGTCCTTTAACATTGAAACTATTAAGCTAGATATTTTCCAATTACAAGGCCTAGCAGTAAAAAGAAAGAAAAAAAGAAATTAAAGTAAGTTTTATAAACATGATAGATAATAGAGGTATATCACATACCTGTGTTGGAAGGTTGTTTATATCAGTGTTGATGCGCATCACTTTTAACTCATTGCCAAGAATTCATACTAAAATCTTTTTCCTTTAAAATCTTGTATGTTTCAGTTCAATTTCCATTGCTGCAGGGATTTTGAAATATCACTCTAATTACTGATATCCTTTCAAAATTCTCTTCATAAAAACATCCTAATTCATTTTTACCACAAAAACAATAGAGAAAGGTATTTTGGGAAGGGGTCTATTTTTTTTAATCATACGTCAGTAATTAAGGCATGTCTAATCAAAATTAAGCGACGCTACCACATGATATTAATGATTTGTGCACCCTCCTAATATACATCTCTCTTAAAGACTATAACGAAGGTACAGTAAAAGTTATTCGACAAACTGACAAAACAAACTTTTTTGTTATGAAAAGAGCTGAAATAAACGAAAAATAAACCCCAACCATTTGGCCATTGAATCGAAATAAGTAGGTCCAAGAACACAGACACACTTCCTCTAATAGAAAAATAACACCTTCTTTCATTTTGCTGATAACAAATTTTCTACAGCATCAATTTTTGTTCTTGAAAATTTTGATGACAGTAGCTAATAAACAAATTAAACTTGGCCATACTGTTCCATGGATTTCTGTGTGTATACAATCAACACACATTTCAGAAGCAGATGAAGGAAAGATTTTTAAAGGTGCTGACCAAAGCAAAGGTATTCTCACTGTCAGAACAAAATGAATCTGCACTCATAAAGCTAAATAAGAACCCTCTCGTGAAAATAATCAGTTTAGTGCAAGATTTTGGGGGGAAAATCAGATTTTTAAAGTCAGCAGCAGAAAAGGTTGATGAGCTTAAATCTGAACAAATTGGGTTGCAAAATAGACTCCTCAAACTACAGATCAAACACATTTGAAAAGACTGTTAAATCTGAAATGAGCGACAGACATTAGAAGTTCGTTAGAAGTAGTTTAGAACAAGAATTGCGGCCACTTTCATTGTGTCAGGCGACCGCTCGATTTCCCGTATTGTTGATCGTGCAGACCCTTATTTTTATTACAATTCGCAGATTGAGGAATCAAAATATGCATCAGGCAACTCGCATTTGTCAAACCAGTAACCAGTAATTTCGGGCAATTTCATCTTTTTGCACATGTAAATACATACGCGCGAATAAATGCAGCTGTTCAATGCATGATTTAGAAATCCACGCGCAAAGTTTGAACACAATCGCGCATGAGCCCTGAGGCAGTTAACGCGTAATATAGCATGTGTATACATGATTAAGTTTGATAAAGGAGCGTGCGCACGGACGTACCTACGTACGGACACTTTTAGAACTAATATCCCGATTTACACTGTCGATCACCAACCCTTGTTTTGTACTTTCTGTGCACGTGCATAAAACGTATCAAAACTATCTTGCCATTTGGGCCCTTCGGGCCCATATGGCAAAATACAGGAAAAATACAACCCAGCTTCAGATCAAAGTTATTATATCCCATAAGAAATCTGTTAAACAAGTCGTTAAACAGGTTAATGAGGCTCAGGAGCGGTGGTCTAGTAACCTCATGATCTGAGGATTTTCCAGAGAATAGATATGAAAACTCGAGTTGATGCTGTGTATGAATGAATGAGGATTATTTCACCGAAACTGTCATTCGACTGTTATAGTGTTGGTAAGAAGGAGGAGGGGATGACACGGCCCATCAGATTGGAGTGTCAAAACAGAGATGATATCGAGTTTGAGTTGTATCTCAGGAGACTGAAGAACTCAAGAGATCACGCTTGACGCTACCGAGTTTCTTTCCCCGGACAGCTCAAATGAACAAAGACTAGAACATGGTTAAATGGTTAAACAGCTGAAGGACTGGATAAGCAAGGATCCAACAAAACGTTATTTCATCGGACATAATAATGTGTTCGAGAAAGCTGGTTTGTCTGATATAGATTATATTTTATTCTATTTCACATGTGCTATTGACGAGATTATATTCATCTTCCATTCAGCTTTGAGCTGTGAGCTGCGTGAATCGGGTATCACCGCGAGAAATGTGCTAAAACTGTATGTAAATATACTATATATGTTGCAAGGTTAGCCTTTCATGTTTTTGCCTAATACTCCTGCATCCTACTACATGACGGTTTTCTTATCTGAACCTGAACTGACACTGACATGATTTTGCGATGATGACCTTTTTTTTCTTAAAAACCTTTTTTCTTTAAAAATTACCCTGTCCTTTTCGTTGCTAAAAAGTTTATTAACATCTACTAATTTCAATTAACTTGGTTGTCGAGGTGTTACCTGACCCGCGCGCGGCTCGCAGTTTGCTGATTTCCTGGCGAGGAGAGCATCGTTAGAACGTGCGACGGATATCATCTCGTCAATTACAAATTAACTTGGATATTTGCTATTTTTCAAAGATTAAATTTAACGTTAAAATTATTTAACACTTACTAAAGGCAATGCAAAAAGGTAACACCTCGATTGCTTCAACCATTGTCGCGGTGCAGTGATACCCGACTTCAGCAGCTCAAAGCTAAATTGTAAAAGGTAGACGGGGACCTCAGTCTTTGTTGCTTTGCAACGTAGAGAGAGCCGCGCAGTGCAGCGCCCGGTAAATATAATCTCGTCTTGTTCTAACCATAGCATTGTATGTTGATAACCTACTGTCGCGGCCATCACGCGCTCTCACGCATTTCGGAGAAATTTTATAAGACACGCATCGCCATAGCACATAGCCTTTTGCGCGCGGCACACGCGCCATCGGAACAGCCGCGCGCGAAGCGTGCGTAAGCATTTCATGGTTAGATGTTGCCTGGGGACCTTAGGCTATAAAAATTGTTGCTTTGCAACAATCCCTCCAAACGGAGGGAAACGTATAGAGAGCCGCGCATTGCACGTTAAGGTTAGATGTAAATTAAATCTCGTTAATCTAAGCAAATCCCTTTGACGAAATGATATCCGTTTAACGTTGATCTAACGAAACCAGGAGAGCAGCAAACTGCGAGCCGCGTGCGAGTCGGGTAACACCTCGACAAGTAACACCTCGAAAAAAGCCCTTTGCGCGCGTTGCAACTGCAGTTGCAACGCGCGCATGCTAATTTAGGACCTGCACGAAATAATTTGACTAGCGCGAATCCCATCAAATTATATACCGTTGTAATCAGTAAAATGAGAGCATTTTTATGGTACCAAATTTGTGATACTTTTTTGGATTACCGAAATGACCCAAGCCAGGCCCAAATATACCCGCGCGCGGCTTTTGAACGAAAAATAACTTCAAAAATTTTGGTTTTTAAGCTACAAAAAATTTTCTGAAAGTGGTACCTGTTCCATATTATTTAATATTTGTAGCCATTCATCTAACAAATAAATATTATATCACCTCATTGCAATTGAATATTGTAGGGCAAAGTTGTGGATGTTGGTATGCAAATCTAAGAACGAGCCAAAAATTGCCGCTAAAAAACCATGGCACCGACAGTGCGCGGCGTAATCAGGCCATTTCAGCGCATTCGAACACCCCCTACTGCTATGCGAGTACTGTACAACAGTTGGCCGAATACGGGCTACATTGTACATTGGTTTAGCTTGTCTGACTTTGTCCTGCCCTCATCTGAGAATAATTAAATTACGGGAGCTGGAGGGTGCGTACAGTACTTGTAGGTTGATAACCTACTGTCGCGGCCATCACGTTGTCTGACTTCGTCCGACCCTCATTCTATGGGAATAAAATGACAGGAGGGTGCGCGCTGCCGTACAACCATCACGCGCTGTTACGAATTTCTGGCCTGGCGCGGCGTACAGCTGTTCAAGTTCACCTATCTAGGTGCTTACGCACGCTACGGCGCGCGCGGCTGCTATGCAGCTCAGCTAGAAGAGAAATAGAGCCCGCAAAAGGGCTCTTGTCGAGGTGTTACTGTTACCCGACTCGCGCGACTCGGCTCGCAGTTTGCTGCTCTCCTGAACGTTAGACGGATATCATCTCGTCAACTTAGAACGGTAGAACTAGACGGATATAATCTCGTCAAGGTCAAAGGTAGACGGATATAAACTCGTCAACTCACTTACTAGACGTTGCCAAGCCCTGCTCATTGCTGCCTTATCATTAGTAACTTGATGTATTAAGGCATTTGTGAATTAACCTTGTCTCACGGAGGCTGCCGCTTCGCGGCAGCAGGGCTATGCAACGTGTAGCAAAATTAACCCTAATATCAATGATGATCGAGAGTGGTGAGTAGGGTCTAGGTGGACCATTACCAAATGTAAATTAATTGTTAATGCTTTCAAATCATTTTGACATGTCAGTGCAGATTCGTTTAAATTTCGTTTTATAACTTTCATGTTTAACTTTAAGTTAGAGAGACTCGTATCTAATTTATCACAAATAAAATTAAAATAAAATTTTAACACCAAAGCTGAACCAAATAAAAGACACTTATGTATTTCTGATGCGATACCGTATCAAGAATTATCTAATAATTATCATATTATTTCACCTCTAAAGGTACAATGAGCATTATCATAAAGCGTTGTACACCGTGTTCTTGTAACAACAAGATAAAATCAAAATCTCATAATCAAATTCCATTGCCGGGAATACGAAGCCTGTTTTAAGTTAAACAGCGAAGGGCGGCAACCATTCACACTGACCCGTCATACATTTCAACATTTGACAAAAAGTTAACCAAAACCCATTGTGAAGAGTTACTAATTAAACAAACTAGCTGCATATTATTCAACTGCCGACTTGCTACGACACAATATTACTTGAAACACACGTGCGATATCTAACAGTACCCTATAACAGGGACTAGCATAGCACAATAATATGTATTTGTAACTGTTTTTGTAAACGATAACAGTCCTCAAGCTAAGTTAAATCTCTTTCTCTCTAAAATCCGTTGGCGCTGTAGAATGTATCGGCAGCGGTTGTGGTAGGAACACTAAAGCTGGATGTCGGGAAGGACGATACAGCCATAGCTTCAGCTACTCGCTGTTTTAGCATCTCGTTCTCGCGGCACTTCTGTTCAAGTTTGTGGGTCAGCTCTTCGCCATGTCTTCTTGCATCACCTGGGGTTAAGCGGTGTTTTACTTCTGGAATTGACGCCTAAAATCCGGATCTATACAGTATGTTTTACCACCTCTATACGAAAAATATCGAATAACTCGAACTTTGTTGTATATCATAAATTATAATGCTTAAAACTTGGTATAAACTTATGCAGCTGCTCCGCTGTGCGTGATCAAGTTAAGATCTGTACCGCTGGCTCCATCCTACTTTTCTCTAACGGCAGCTGTTTTTGGACTATTTGCATTACAAAAAAGGACCAGTATTTCTGAATCAAAGTTGCCAGGTCACGTTCTCACGTGATAACTCTCTATAACAACGTTCCTGCTTCTCTGTGGCATAATCATAATCAACACACAGCTGACTGTAAGCTTAGAGGAGGACTGCCAATAAAGTTCATCTGCCAAATAAGGCATAACGGACCAGAACTCTACCCTTGCTCTGGAACTTGAATCTACTCTACTCAAAGTTTGGTTACATTATTAAAAGAGGCTTACGCAATCAATCATATATACTAGGTTTGACTACTTCTAAAGCCTATTCAAGATTCATCCCTAAAATAATAGAATATTCAATAGCTCCGGCTGGCTGTCAAATGTATTAATAGTGTTTCAAGAAAAACTGTCACGAACATAGCACACTGCTACTATTCTACTAATCTGCAGCAAATTGAAATTACCAAGAGCAGAGAAAAGTTCCATTTTGACTTTGGTTTCAGCCCGGAGATTTCTGATGATGGATTCCTGCCTGCTCGTTAAGATCGCGTTCTGTTTGCGGAGTTCCTCGTTCTCGCGCTGAGCTCTAGACAAATTCTCACTTTCTTGAGCCTGAAATTGAAAGTTTTACGTTAATAGTTACAAGTTTATAGCTACTAAACTTCTGTTAACCAGTTAACTTAGTAGTCTCAATAAAAACTTTCTGGCGGAATGAAAAAACTAAACCTACACCTAGCCTTGTCTGGGAATTTATTCTAAATACTACTTAATGGCTTCCTTGAATCTTTATTTTAAGCCACACCTAAAATACTTAATAAGTTCGAATATTTAACCGTAAACCCTAAAACTAGAACATTTTTTAAGGTGCAGCATGTAACCACTAACCACACCTTCAAATTTTAAAACTCGATATTTACTGACAAATAAAGTAGCCAGTACCCCTAGATATTGCTTGAATTATACATCGTGCACTATTTGACGGGAGTCGGGACACTCCAAAGTGCCACACATTAAATTCTATACTCATTACGTTTATGTAATGTACAGCGTACATTTTCGCACCTATCTGTAAATATACGTGTTGATGGTTCGAGGCTCAGAACAATGCGATTTTAACAGGAGGCATGATCTAAATCCTCAGATCAAGAACAAAATGAAGGTAAATATTCGAAATCTCGGAATATATTTCTCACGGCACAACCGGTAATGTCTTGAAACCTTACAGCCAGAAACTGTCGGTAGGAATATGCATTTCAGGGAGGAACCCCGCACTGTATTTCTCAACAGAGAGCTTCATTTCCCGCTGGGAATTTTCTCCTGTCAAGGGATTCCTATTTTCCAGTTCAGGATTTCAACACAAAATCTTTAAGTATGAATCTAGTACGCTCACACACTGCTATATCAGATGTTTGAACATTGTTCAAATTTCAAAACTTTACTAAAATTAGAACTGTTCTCAGGGCCAGATGTCGGCAGAGAAATTTAAGAAAGCTGTCTAGATGATTCACTGGTTGTAAAAACGGAATAGAAACTAACCTGAATATTTTTGAGTATATTCTGCTCGTTTTTAAGATTCTTAGTGTGGTTCTCTATCTGTTTTTTCAGGTCAGTTATCAATATCTCGTTACTCTTAATGGATTCTTTACATTTAGAATGGTCAACTTCCTTAGGGAGGATATCACAACCAATACCACGGTCTCGTGTGTCGGCAGGCTTCGTATCATGACTGAAAAGTTTATTTAAACTTAGCTTGACTTGATAAGCAGCCATATTCACAACCAATAGAAAAAATGTTAAGTTTGACTCAATAGCAGACATTTTATCGAGTATGACTATTAAACTTTATGACTTGACTTAACAGCATTAAATAGATCAATAAATATGTGGCAACTTTTAGGGTAAAAGTAAGCTTAGAATAAATTTCGCGATGTTCACAGTCACCGTGTCACGTATCCACAAATCTTATTATACTAGGTCATCGGTAGTGGTATTTCACGATACCACAAAAGCTATTGCACAAAGAATTAAGAAAGCGACTATAAAACAAACCCCAAGTATAAAAATACCCACAGTTTGGAAAGTTCTTGTCTTTGTTTATCAAACTCGAATCTTAGCGTCTTGTTGGCATTAACGAGATTGTGCATCTTATCTTCCTTGCTCTTCTCACTATTACGGGAGTTCTGTAAATCTGACTGAACCTTCTTCAGTTCATCTTCCAGAGTCTCGTACAGCTGCTCGGATCTCAACCTGGGGTTGAGAATGTTAAACTTTCAACGTCTGTAAATAATTCAACTTGTTTGGACGTCGGACGATAAAAGGTTGAAGGTGAAGGTCGGGAAGATGGTTGTTGAACTATGCTGGGAACATTTCAACATAAGCTCGTTTCGACAACACAATTTTTTTTATCTCATACTTATTTTAATTCGGACACTCCAACAGCCAGATGTTACACAAGTGTAACGGCCAATTACAGGAGGCCGAATGTACAATTTTACATACACGCCAGTGACGGTTAAGGTAGTGTGTACCATACTTTTATCGCCCGAGACTTCGCTGCAATGGGCAGCTACTCATTTAACCCTCAATCACGGTTTCCCGATCATTCGGCTGAGTCGACCGAAGAAGATTGCATAGGCAAATGCTCTTAGCGCACTTCTCTAGGACTGGCGGATACGGGATTTGAACCCCCGACCTCCTGCGTGGGAGCCGAGAAGGAAACCACTACACCACCAGCCCAATTAAAGTGTAACCGTACCATTGTTGATGTTTTAACTCAAATACTTGGGTTAATTACCTATGTAGGTATCCTGAGTAATGTGTATTTAAGTTTAACCATCAACTATGGGACAGTTACACTGACTTGCGCAAATATGCCAAGTTCAACGTTTAAAGAAGTCGATAGCAGTGGAAAGAGAAAGCTATTTTTGGGGTGGGGTAACAAATTTGACCAATTAAAAAGCTAGAGGACAGTTCTTTCTCGCTTCTGATTGGTTAAAATTAGTGACCCCCTCAAATACCTTTCCCTATTATTAAGGAAGAAATAAGCAATATTGTGACTTGAAACACACAACATAAAAAGCGTAAAAGAAACAGTCAAATAGCGTGCACCGAAAAATTGGCTGATAAGTCATTCCATCGTGTATTGCACGTGTTATAGAATACTGTGGTACTGAAATTCTATGTGAAGTTTCTGGTTGTATATAGCTTCAATTACAATATGAGTGGTATATTAATTTCAGTGTTTTAATAATAATGTAAGTATGATTACTGACCTCGATAATTTCTCCTCACGTAGCGAATTTTGGCAAGTATCCAAATGATTTTGTAGAATAAAATAGAGATCGTCATCTATGTCCTGCAAAAGTGATCAATGTTAATTCAAGCGTTCTATAATAATACACACTGGCTGCTTTAAATGTTATTATGATAATTGAAGTGCTACACTACGCTTTCCATACATTGCAAATATATTTACTCAACTAAATAAATTTTCTAAAAATAATGGAAAACACAAACTGCGCTAAATTTTGCAGAAATTTAACGATTCCGCGCGTTCCAACTAAAACGCGCGCACACCACCAATGCCCCATCCCTGCATGGCAATATGTTGCATGCGGCCAACCTCCAATAACTGCACTGAGTTTTTATCGCTAATGACCTCAATGTATAAAACTTGCTAAGATCCATTACCGGTCATGAAGCGGTCACGTGATAATACCTTTAGCTTGTCCAGGTGTATTTTAACTGCCGTGTGATTCTGATCGTCGTGGCCGTTTGACAATTCCTGCCGTTTAACTGTGCCGTTCCTTTTTGACTTTTTGTTATTGTCTGCCTTGGCTGGCTTGTATGAAACGTCCTCGACAATTTTCTCTTTTTTAATGGGAGAAACTCGTGCTTCTTTCACGGGCTCTTGAATCTTGTCCATCACCGGCGAGACTTTGGCGGAGGGCTTGTCTCTGAACAATACAGTATGTTGATAATGGAGGACGGTATTTCAACCGGGGAGGTGTCTCAAATTCCAAACCAAATTTAAATTAAATTTGAGACACCTCCCTAGATATACTGTTCTTTATATAATTAACGTTCATCCACGTACGTACATTAATGTGTGTACAAGTTTTGTTTGCTGTCGAATTAACATACGGCAACAATGGCGGTAGTATGATGTATTTTCTAACAGCTGGCGTGTTGGGTTCAACTAATTAAGTTGTGACTGGAGTTATCTTATACAAGATGCCACACGAACAAACCAACAATAATGTATATTGTATACTACTCAAAACTATGTTTTGTTCCATCTTCAATTTTAATATACCACATGGATGGGTTTACTAATTTTGTACATCAGATGTACACTAGACAGGTACTAATATACACAAATTTCGAAATACCAGACATAACTATTTAATAACCATAACTTCACGGCACACAGATTACACCATGAAAATACATTATAGAAAGACACGTACGTCGTACAGAAACATTTAGAACACAAAGACGACTTCCATCATATGAGACAATTCCATGGCTCTGGGGATGACACTGAGTATGAGGCAACAAATATTGTAGTATATAATATGTAGATAGATAGAGAGAGAGACCATCTCTAGATAAGGTGAGACGACGACTTTCAGGAAATTTCCGATTAAATTGGAGTGGTGATTGTAACGTTCAGATTCGTAGCCGCAAGGAGGCTGGTAGATAGAAATGAAGGATAGGTGTCACGTGACTGTCCATAGGTGTCACGTCGTGTCATATTAAATGTTGGACCCCCATTTGTATTTTTTACTTGTATCAGCATAAGTAGTATAAACATATTCAAGAAACTGTTACATCATATATTAACATACGTAGTAAATTAATATATTCAACGAAAACATATATTCAACAAAATGTTACATCATATATCAGCATAAGTTGTATTGATATATTCAACAAATACATATATTCAACTCAATGTCACAGTAGTAATAATATATTCAGAAAATACAAATATTCAACGAAATGTTACATAAACAGGAAGTCGGTAAAATCTATATCGAATTTGAGTAAAACAAAAAACAAACGACTTACCGTTGAAAGTCGAACATCTTGGAGAGAATGTTGTTGCTTCTCTTGTGACCAGTGTTACTAGGCTGCTCCTTTACCGTGACACTCCCAGGTTTACTACCGTGGTTAGAGAGAGACGGTTCCGGCACGGTCGACACGGAACTGTCGCTTTCCTCCTCGAATGTCCAGAAGTCCTCGTTCGGGTCCACGCAGTGTCCCAGGAAGGTGCGGGTGGAGCGCGCGTTGAAGTTTCCGGATCGTCCAGTTAAGGGCGATACCTCTTCAGCTCCACATCCCGCAATTATCTGGAAGTTTTGTTTGTGGTCATTTGGGAGTTTTTGAGTGATAATCTGGGAGTTTTTTAGTGATAATCTGGGAGTTTTTAGTGATAATCTGGGAGTTTAGAATTGATTAACCATGTTACTGTGCAAGTTCTCGATTTACTCAGAGTTTTACGACTTATTGAAGAGCACAAAGCAAACCATATAGTCAAACTCTCAAAGTATGTTTCTCATAGCATTTCGTGTACGTGCGTGACAGTACTCCCAAACTTTAATTCTAAGTCATGTAATACCACATGTGATTAGTAGATTGAGTTCAATAAACTAGTGAGTCGTGACCTATCATATTGGAGGGACTGGGATGATATGTCCAGTCATGTCAGGGACTGGGATGATATGTCCAGATAAATTGGCTAGGATATAAAAGCTTTGAGCACGTGGCGACAGTAGGCAATAGAACGTGATGGTATTTATACTGCCTTGCTCCCACTGCTTAACTATTTAAATCTTGAAATGAACTTTAAAATACGGAAGCACGAAGAGTTAGACGGTTAAATACTTTTAACAGGAGCGATTAGTAAAAACCCGGATGATCAGATCGTATATAATATACATTGCTGACCTCACAAAAATCTCCTAGTGCAGACATGGCAACGTTTTTTAATGTGGGCACTGGGTACGGTTAATAAATAACACTGAGTGAAGCAGGCCTGGCCCGTAAGCGGACTGAATCAATAAAAAACTGAATCACTATGATTCTCCATCAATAACTATCGTAAGTATTAGGATTTTTTTCTTTTTTTGGTGGATATCAGTCATGATTCATGCCCCACATAGTATTAGGGTTAGTGTTAGGGTAACTTGTGATAATAAGCATTAGCGATTCAGTCCTACAATCAGTCTTACAATCAGTCTAGCTGACTTAGTTACTTTTTAATTAGTTACTCCAGCATCGATCTGGAACTAAGGCTTTAAATCCTCGCCAAGTGTGAGACGTTACTGAGAAACAGAAGTGTAAAAATTGAATCTCGTATTCGAGGTGTAGTTACGAATTGCAACTTATTGATTCTTACAAGCAGGAGATGTTATGAATGTTGTATAGAAAATGGAGAACTCTATACCGTGAAACTTGCCTCTTGTCTAACTACGGTTATAATACATTGTAAGGTTCGTATTTCATATGTAGAAGTAACAAATTAAGATATAATCAGTAGTCAATGACTAAACACGGTTATTTGACATAAATGACAAGATGGCGACTGGACTTGGGACCAGTTCACAGTACATTACATTAATGCCCTCTGAATACCATCGGCTAGCTAAAAATGTTAATATTAGGTAAAACGAACTGAATATCAAATAAAAAGAACTGTAAGGCTAAAAGAATGAATGACGTGCCATGCTAAAACACATGCTCGGAAGTTAAATTCACTCCAAATTTTCCCCAAATATTAAAATACTTGTCGACAAAGACTTCAAAACGTTTGCGCAAGGCAGCAATACTGAAGCTTTGTCTTTCAAGTTTACGAATTAAATTCTTACAATCCAAAATAAAATTGTTGAAAGTGCTATTGTAATCATGCCGGCCAGCCGATTTAGTGTTATCATTTCACTAGTTGTAACTTGATTGGATTACTTATTATCAGCGCAATGTAATTATATTAGTTATGTTATGTACTATTATATTTCCTTGCACATGAATGTGCAAACTCTTTTGTCTACTATATAAAAAGATAAGTTTTAGGGCGTACGTTATTGAACCAGAGAGAGAGATAGAGAGAGAGAGGTTTGCTAAATTAAAATCACGAGATCCAGGTATTCGGATATCACGTAATGGGATCTACCCTAGTAATTAACCGCACAAAAATGTTGTCAGTCTAACACACAATAGTATGACGTACGTAACCTCTAATAATCAAAACTAAAAGTTGTTATCTTCAGTTCTTAAAGAAATCTGACCCATGAAACTTTTACAATTCTGGATTTTTGACAGGTCAGTACCATTTACTTAACGTAAAGCAATTTTACTTCCTTAATGGTTCACATCATTCAGGTGAAGTTCACCACAGTGTAAACATTGTAAACTCCGATTATCTACTGTAATGCTCATTATATACATCGGCTTGTAAACAGTCTATAATGTCTAATCTAGGATAATCAGTAAATACTGTCCGCCGTAAAAGTTGCTTCTACACGCTGATACACGTACACGCTTATACACGTACACGCTTATACACTACACGCCTATACACGTACACGCTTATACACATACACGCTTATTCACGTACACGCTTATACACGTACACGCTTATACACGTACACGCTTATACATGTACACGCTTATACACGTACACTGCACAAGCTTATACACATTTTTACACGGTTATGTTCACGGTTGTACACGTTGCCCAACTATCGCTAATGAACAATTAACTAATCAATTGACGCGTGAGCTAACTTTCTTTGCGAGGTATAAAGATGTTTAAACAAGATGTAATACGATTTACGTCTAGTTTTAGATAATGGTAAATACAATTATGTGAACGCAAATCCAAAGCACGGATGTAGGTAAACCACCAGTGTGTCTATCTTGATGTTCAAGACGTTTTTAAACACAGCAAATATTCTCGAAATGGTAAATACTGACTGTCGGTTGGTTACGCTAAAATTTAATGGATGTACGCTTAGAAGTAGAGATTCATATTTACTGAATGGGCGAACTTTGTTCGCCCAATAACATTAAGTGTACCATATCAATGATGTGATGGATAATGTATATCAATGTTCCACATGAGAGACCATCAAAACGAAAATAAACTTTATTAGTTAATTTCTAAACTTGGTGAATTTCTCAACTCGGTTAATTTCTCAACTTGGTTAATTTTCCAAATGTCGACTAACCTTTTTAGAATTCTTTTTATTTGGCTAAGCGAGGTGTGAGTAAATTTCTTTAATTTCTTTCTTTGTGATGAGATATGAGAATATTTTATAATTTCGCTTGTGCACAACACCAGTGACAATTGACATGAGATGATTTGCCTTATCAAATCGAAAAATCACAATTTCAAATATTTCAGCGAAGTTTCATTTAGCGTGTGTATAAATCACAGCTACGCTGCAAAGAAATTTTCAATCGTTACCTTCCATATAATTCATAACATAGCACACGCAGTAGTACAATGAGAGTACACGCAAGTAGAGAATGTACAGCAGTAAATTCTGCAGTTAAGGTCACATGATGTACTGTAGCCACAATCTATACATTGTGTTTGTGTGTGCGTGTATGCCCTTAGCTAAGTGGACTCTTACCTAAAATTTAAATGCGAGGGACTCCTCCTCAAGCTTTAGGTTGAAGTTAATGTATGCCACACAGCTAGATCCGATAAAAGCTTTCTTGTCGGCCTTTACTTTACACAGTCGAAGCATTTACCGACGAACTTTGCAAATGGTTTATGTCATAGGAGAGTAACTTGAATACTAAATTCTATGACAAATCATCTGTAATAGCCGTCAATTTGAATGAATGTTTGATGAACTTTGAAAGTACGTGATTTACTTTACTATTGGTTTTAAAGCCATTTTGGGGTAAATAATAGCAGCCAGCATGGCAGACAGTAGACACGCTAGCGTCACCGCTGGCTGCATGGTGCACAGCTAAACTGGCCCTTAGTTTCCTTAGCCCTAGCTTCCTTAGCCCATAGCTTTCTTAGCCCTGAGCTTCCTTAACCCTTAGCTTCCTTAACCCTTAGCTTCCTTAGCCCCTAGCTTCCTTAGCCCCTAGCTTCCTTAGCCCCTAGCTTCCTAAGCCCTTAGCTTCCTTAGCCCCAAACTTCCTAAGCCCCTAATATCCTTAGCGCCCCTAGCTTCGTTAGCGCCCCTAGCTTCCTTAGCCACTCGATTTTAACCGCTCATAAACTTAACATTAAATCCTTACCAGAATTGATGCTGAATTTAACGACTTCAGACTTTCTAGTTTGTTCGTCATAAAAGAGGGACAAGAATTTGTCCTGCTTTAATAGAATTTAGGATGGGCTTTTACCAGATCTTTAAGGTCTTTAAAACGATTTTCTTTTAGTAGATAGCTGCAAGGATATCAAGTTGACCCAAGAAAATGATAAAGGTGTTCCCGTTCAATACAGAGATGCCTATAAATACAGAGATGCCTATAAATACAGAGATGCCTATAAATACTAAATTACAGATGGTTAGCTGTTGTCGAAAAGTTTTTGATACCTAGATGACGTCTTCTGGGCATACCTAGTGACACAATGAAGATTAATTTAATTCAATTTTTTTTCAATTAGGAAATAGTCTACAGAGCTTGTAACTTAACTAGGAAACTCTCTTACTTTAATTCCAACTTTAATGACAGTGCAGACTTGGAAATGCCACTAAGGACAGTAGATTGGATCGATTAAATTTCAATACGATTCACAAGATATAACCAGGTTCCAGACGGCGAGCAAGCAGAAGGTTTAACGATTCAATCAGTATCACGTGATCCCTTTTATCACGTGATAACGTTCTCAGACAAAGAGCAAGTGGGAGATTATTTGTATTTGTTACACCTGTACCCAGGCTTTTACAGTTATACTGAAGGGGCTCCTGGAAGATTCTAGATCTTTTAATGGAGACCCTCCTCATTTAACCCTCAATCACGGTTTCCCGGTCATTCGGCTGAGTCAACCGAAGAAGATTGCATAGGCAAATGCCCTTAGCGCACTCCTCTAGGATTGGCGGAACTGGGAATCGAACCCCCGATCTTCTGCGTAGAAAGTCGGGATAGATACCATTACACCACCAACCCATTGATTGATTGTGTATTGTGTAATGAAGGTGTCGGATTTGGCGGTAAAACGTGCATAGCACCTGCAGTCACTTGGTAGACGGTAATAAATATGTCGTCATTCTACTACAACATATATAAGAGCTATAATTACAACATTGCTATAGAATAATTTCAACATAGCTTTAGAGCTATAATTACAACATAGCTTTAGAGCTATAATTACAACATAGCTTTAGAGCTATAATTACAACATAGCTTTAGAGCTATAATTACAACATAGCTATAGGATAATTTCATAGCTATAGAGCTACAATTACAACATAGCTATAGGATAATTTTAACATAGCTATAGAGCTACAATTACAACATAGCTATAGGATAATTTCAACATAGCTATAGAGTTATAATTACAACATAGCTTTAGAGCTATAATTACAACATAGCTTTTGAGTTATAATTACAGCATAGCTTTCGATCTATAATTTAATGTTATACAGTAGAGTGCCACCAGACTTTCTCTACATAGCATAGCTTAGATACAAGGCATGTAATGTACATGTGACCACGATGTTTGAATGAGTAAAAATTTGACAGTTAAATAGAATTGAAGAAATAGTTAAATAAACATACTTTGCAATAACACTCGATTCACATTAACAAATTTAATTCTAATTTAATAGTTTCTTAAACCACTTGCTACTTGACAAATATGATTATCTATTTCTAATGTCATGAAGACTTTAAGAAACAAGCCCTAGAATTCATAAACATAGCTTGAACTACCATTTAAGATTAAAGAAAAAGATCTAATTGTATCTACCGCCCAGAAGAGATGTAAAAAATATGTTACCTCGTCGTAAGAAAGAGATTTATCGTTCATGGAAGAGAGGAGACCATTGACTTGGGTATTCTTTATACAGTCGTCTGAGAGTGGCACATCTTCCACAGCTTGAAATGTGGCACCGCTGTACCGCACTGACGGAGACATATTGTTTAGATTTGAAATGTAGCACCGCTGTACCACACTGACGGAGACATATTGTTTAGATTTGAAATGTAGCACCGGCTGTACACACTGACGGA